>JAGJTL010000039.1:4150114-4171602 GCA_022063505.1 Calosoma granatense
CTATTGTGAATAGGTTTTTAATAGTCGTAACAATTGTCAAGGCTCATTTTAGGATAGAAATAATTCTATTTCGAGTGATTTTACTTAAAGGTGTTAACGTTTTGAAACTTCAGCGATGAGTGTTAATTAATTTCTCTTTCATTTACCTCGTATAATATATTACAGAATAGTATTAGAATAGATAGCAAAGTTTTCAGTGTAATTACTGGGTTTTTATTGTTAAATAAATAAATGTATATCTCCATCCACTACATTGCCGGTTGTACATAAATACATGCTTTTGGGTCTGTCATTTATGAAAATGTTCAGTCAGGGAAAAATCCCTGAGCGATTATAATTTGACACCGGTCAGACCATCAGACCGGTCAGTTTCGTCTGACAGCGCAGTAAACGCTCCGATTCCCTGTAATAATCTAAGAGCATTAGAACAATCCTGGGAATTTCGTGCGGCCAGACCAATATTCGGCGTTGCGGTCGCTGCCAGGCGTACGATAACTTCTGTCCGGGATAACGGTCACCCTTCTCTTACGACTGACGTATCAATTTGAGTGAATAAGACCATGTGATGCACAAATACAAACCATAGTGTACAATGCGATTCGAGCATGTTCCATTCCATGAACTCTGTGACGTGATAAAAACAATGTTCCTTGTTTGGACGTGGCAAGGATATAACAAGTGAGTGTAGTTTTCAAGTGTCATATCGTATATACTGGTGTGAATGGTCATGTTTTCACGCTGAAAATACTGTTGTTGGAGCAATGTAGTCCGCATAAGTCTTTCTTTTCCCAATTGAAAACTGAAACAAAATATAATTGCTAGTTACCTTGTTCAACTCGCATAACGTAAGTAATAACCAAATGTGTTTGATGTTTCTATTTATTTTTGTTTGGCTAGAATTCCTTTTGTTTATTGTGCAAATAAATAAACTTACTTCACCTTTGAATTATTTATACAGACTCGTTACTTTTAATTTAAAAGAATAAATCCGTGAAACTAAATCTCATAAATCTTATTTAAGACAGTACAGATCGATGGAAATACAAAGTTCGGAAGTAAACAATCTTGTTTAGGTGTTTGCGCAGGGAATATAACAAGATTGACCTGTTTTATCAAGTATATTAACACATTATTAGTTGTTTTCCAATACACTAAAGTAAGTTATGCATATATCAAATGTTTAACAAACAAACGTAAAATTCACTATTCAATAAATGAAAATGGACTAATGTATTTTTCGATATTATTCAATTTAATTCGGTGCAACAGCATGCTAATGTAAAAATTAAAATATCAAATTCTAATTTGAAGAAATATCAACATTGGAAACAGTTTTAATATTTTTGTATTCTGAATTGTAAAATACCACGGTAAATATAACCAATAAACATTCTCTCGGCGATACCAAAATACGAGGCTGACCACGTATCTATTACGGAATTGAATCTAATTACCGGTAAATCAGTAGGACATTTTCATATTTATGTGTGATTACTCTGCCCTGATTGCATCGTGTAACTAAATTTGTATCACAAATGCGGTGACATTTCAACGGGCACATTGCAAATGGGCCAATTACTGTTAAATAATTATCAGCGAGTCAGTCTAATTAACATAGAATAAATAACGAATAGTAAAATGAAGTATTATTTGCAATGTTAATTAAATCATACTGCATGTACGTCGCAAATTGTTTATAATATGTGTTCTAGAAACAATGTTTTTCATATATAATACACATAATGATAAACTACAAGTGACATCTGTTATTGTACGAATTGAATTAATGGGTAAAGTTAAAATAATACGCGCATATCTACTGTGTAATATTTACAATCATTTTTCTCAATATGACAAATAAAATAATCCGTGTGTTCAATTGCATATCATAATTTTAAATTCAAATGAATTTCATTCGATGAAATAGAATGTTTTGAAATTCCTCCTATTTGAATATAAAATCCTTCAATTCCATAGTTTCGCAATAAACTGAACCTAAACTGAAAATAGAATAAAAAAATTCACTTTTTATATGAAACGTAGTCTGTCATCGTGGTTTGGCCACAGGTACATTGTATTGTGGCAAAACAACAATGAATGAATATAGCTGCATAGTCTGTCAAAGTGCTCACCTTTTTTATCAGTTTCCATTAGGTTTCAAGCGCGTGGTAAACACATTATGAATTGATACGGGCTTTTCAAGCTTCATTTTTCTCTGTAGTGAAAAATAATTTTTTACCAAAACTCAGATATAACGCAAATAGATAACTCCTCTTTATTGATCATCTTTTAATATGTATAAATTGTTATAAACGAAAACAAGCAATGTAATAGTTTATGATTAATCTGTAATAATATAGATTTATGTCATTTCATATATTAATGTAGTGTGTTAATTTTTAAAAAATACTTACTAAGTCTTTTCATTCCAGAGCTGCTTCTATGTTCGCTAAGTGCTGTAACTGTTGCAAATAATAAAAGCTGCTGCTAGAAAATAAGGTTTAATTAGCCGTAAATCCTTTTCTGCCAGCGAAACGATTACGAACGTGACTAGAAACCATTTATAGGTTTTTTCTCTGATTTAACGATATAATTTGTTTTAAATCTCTATTATCTGAAAGGTTCAGCAAGGGTGGCCAACTTGTCACGGGCCTAAATCATTAGAAGACGAATTGCCGACAGGTGAAACAGCTTTTTGGGGATCTTTCTGCCGCAAGCGGAAAGAACCATGCGAATTCTAGAACTTTTTTAAAGCTAAATGAACGTATTTTTCATTGTGGCGTACTTCTGTGCAATTTGTCTTCCTGTAGGTGTATGGATATTGAAGAGTTTTTATATGTTTCCTGACACAAAGAGGAGACAATGATTTCGAAGATACGCACGCGAAAGTAAATAAACATTTCTTCGCTATCTTCAGGACAAAAGTAACAAAATTCCTTATGTTGGACTTGAATACATTTCATTATTTCATACCGAAGTAAAATACAAGTAAGGAGTAAGATTATATCGTTATTTAGTACATATTCACTCCTACGACGTTTATATAATTCATTGGATGAATGATTTTCTGTAGTACCCTAGTTGAACGGACGGTACTAATTCATAAAATTAAGCATAATCTGGTTGCAACATTCTACACAAATTTCCTGGGTCTATTAATTCTGACATTATGGATCATTGTCTTGTGGTATATTGAATGCGTGTTTCGGTGACTGGGTAGACCATAAACCTTCGGTCCACTCAGAGTCGGCCTATTAAACCTTATTGTAAATGTAAATCCGAGACGGCACGTGGTGTATTGTTCGAATGGAGCCAGTGAGAAACTCCAGACCCCAGGTGCCGTACCAGCTCTGACGGCCTGAAAACACTGATATTCCAATCTCCGAGAGTAATGTACCGTGCCGTACGTACTTTATAGATTATCATCATGGCCTCCACATTTCTTTTTTTCCCACAGAAGCGAAAAATACGATATATGAGTTACATTCCGCATCTTCTAGATTTTTATACTAATTTATATACAATAATCAGTATATGTATTGTGAATTAGAATTTCTTTCTATTTATATTATTCAATCACACAATATATAAACTGATTACATAATCCCATATCTGGATTAATATGGCAAATGGCTAGATATTATAGGCATTAGTTATAGTAAAAACATTTTATTTGATTAAGTTCAAGTTATTTTTCATGGGACGACTTTTTGTAAAATTACTTACATGGAGTGTATAACAAGGGCAGTGATAACAAATGGCGAACAATGGAGAAAAGAAAATTTCAATTCAAAAGGTGAAAGATCGACACTTGTGCGGAGTGTGCGAGTAACAGAAGGGACCATATATCATGTCACAGATCGTGGAAAACAAACCAGGAGTTTCTACGAATCGGAATTCATATCAGCACATGGTCGTCCGAAGCGAGAGAGATACGCCTTAACAAGACCACAAGCCACAATTGCCAACATCAAGAAGTTCCACTTAACTCGCTTCACATTCTACAGTTATTAATGATATGGAACCAACATGAATTATGGTTAGTACTGTCAACAAAGAATTTAATTCGCTAATAGGTAAACAAATTTCTGATTCATAATCAAAATATTCTAAAATGTATATGTACATTTTAAAATGTTAATTTGTTATGGCCATTAAAAGTATAAGCTCATTAATCTTGTATTTTTGTCACCAAATCAAAACCATATATGTATGTCATTTATTTAAATTTTGTCTAAAATAAAAATACAATATTTCATTTACTTTTGAAAAATATATATAATTTCTGCCAGATAGTACAAAATAAAATTCATTGCATCAGTTTCAAATACTGACACTTCATTTTCTGATTCTCCCATATCAATTATATTTGCTTTCGATGCTTGTCATTTGCATTAATTCCGGGAATCGGAAATTAGTTTGCTTTGGAAACAACAATATATGCAATGCGTAGTAATTTTTTTGTTTTGCCACAGAGTATGATTGTAGATGTATACACTGTATGTAAAAATATCGAATACGGATATTATATTCCTCATGGATTTTTGTTTGCACACTGAGTTTGAAAGCATAATATTGCACTGAAGCTTAATGTTAAATATATTTTTTTCTTGACTTGACTGATTAAATATATTTGAACATGAGAAAATTTCTAAATAAAATCTAAAATACGTGAAATTTTTATGAATGAACTTGATGTTACTTAAAAGGAATTTATGAAAAATTAAATGTAAAACTTTGGATTTGGAAAATGAAAATTTCTTTTGATGCACGTGATATCATCACTGTAGACAGATTTTCTAACGGCAAGATTCTACTTGTATTTTCCTGATATTTTTTCCATCCAATACAAAACTGTGTTTTTTTCTTAAAAAACCCATGAATATTTCAGATTCAATTTCCTAGATTCGTATTCAGACCATTTCGTTCGATTGAAGAAACGAAAAATTGAGAACGAAACATTTGTTTCTCATCTGTGGACAAGAGTGAATATACATGTAGCCGAACAAACATAGACAAAGTTTTGCACAAGGTAGTTGGAATTGGAGTTCAAAGGAACGCACAGTTATGAATGTATCTTCGTTGTTAATGACGTCTTGATTTATTTAGAGACCTCATGCATGATATTCTACGCTCACTTGATTTCAATTACGTTCCAGGAGTTTACGATGTACTCATATAGCTGCCAGTACGTTGCTGCTAAATTCATGTCGACGTGAAACTCATTCAAATGCACATTATACTTTCGTGTAATTAACGTTTTTAAATTCCCTTTTCGTGGTGAATTTTGTTTCTTCAAGCAAAGCATTAACTGTTGAATTTAAATAAAAATAGTTGACTACTTACACTAATTGCTCACTTAAATGAAGTTTCTATTTCAATTATACGTATGAATGGAATAAAAATTTTCAAAGAAAATACTCAGGGAAAGCTAGTTAGGTAGGTAAGAGGTATATAAATTTACCATTCCAAAGAAAAACTATAGAAAGTCTAACGAAACAATAGAACCATTGATTTGATCAGCGATAGATCTCAATAATCACCGACACACGCGGTGATCTATGGCGACAAGCCCATCCCCTGGTTTTAGCTTTGTCTAAGAACAAATAATTCTTTTTTTTCTGTCGTCTCAAGTTACATTGAAAGCAACAAATACCTTCGTCAGTAAAAGGGAACGTCGGAATAAGAATGTGTGGCTAAAAATTCTCTTTCAGCGATTCTGTTACCTCATTTACATATACACTGAGTGTTTCAACAGCAACTAGAACAGTGTTTTGTAAAACTGCAATTCATGACCAACAAACAAGGTTTCAGTGTTACTATAGAATAACAAAATTGTACTTTCGTAGATGAGAATTTTAAATAAAAGGTAAATTAGGGGTCAGATCAATAATACACATAAAACCACAATTCATCACCATATTGTTAGCTGAGTGAGCTTTCGAAATCAATCTCTGTTATTAAAAGCTCAGTGTGCTGATTTAGAGTAAATGTTAGTACGTATATCATTTTTACATTTCAATATTCGTCATTTCAATTCCATCATCAACTTTATAACCTATCACTCAATGTCATATTGGATTTCACTTGATCGAATGTTGTACCAACTGCGTAGAATAAAATTTCACTACTCGATTGGGGTTAATTTTTTCGAAACTCTACTTAACGTAGACTGTTGTTAACCAGTGATGGTCTCGTACTACATCACATGCAAGCCGGCTGCGCGGTCAGATATTAGTAATTGAACGTCGAACATCATTTAAACTCGATCAATCAAGTGGACCTATGGTGATATTAGGTTCTAGTATGTGTAGTACGTACACGTTATCTGAACATGTACGTACTGGTCGTGTCATACATCTGCACCAGCTGGCTTGAATTAAATTCACATTAACTTTAAATAAATATTAAATAACAATTAGTCTGCAATGTAAATGTTGTTTTACACATTGTTATTATTGCAATAATAAACAATCATTCATACTGTGTACATAGAACCACATATTTAACTAACAATGATGTTACAATTAGTACAAGAAAATTATAGTGATTATACATATGTTTATAAGCATATATATAATAACGAATTACCATGCACTAACATTATCTTCTCTAACTTGTCTTTAAAATTTCTTTCTTAATACAAAATGTTTCTTTTTAGTTTGTTGGTAGCATTTTGTCGCCTCTAGTTACTAATAGCAAGGAAGTGAGATCCTTTTACTGTAAATAAATAATGCTTGTCGTACCGCGAAAATGTAAGATTAAAAGTTGTTGCGAAAGAAGACTGGCTACAGGTGCGCTTTACTATTACTCGGTCATGAAGTTGGCTAGTTACATATTCACTTATTTAACCAACTTAAACTCCATAGTACCATTAAACTTTTAGTGGATTGTACTTTTTTTTATAAAACAGACATAGCCACATTTGATTCTAGACTCCTCATATATTCTATTATATAATATTGCTTACTTAAATGATTATTAATTCAATTTCATTTTTTAGTTACAATTTGTCCTTTTGTAAATTCACACATGGAAACTGAATATAATATATTTATTTATTACAAGGTTTTAATTAAAAACATGTAGTATAATTTTGTTAAGATAACGCAGAAAAACGTAAGCATGTGAAATGAATGTAGTTATGAATATTTGAAAAGTAAAGGATTGCTGAGCTAGATTGTGCATATGCGGTTCTGGATAAGGTCGCTCTCATTTGTTCCATGAGTAAAAACAAAAAACATGTAGGTACACAAGCATATTTAGCAAATGAGATTAGTTTATGTTTATGAAGTCTCGTGGTCGCATTCAGAACGTGGCTAACTTGCCTTGTACTTTTAATATATTGCATAGGGATTGTTTGAATATAATATTGTTTTAACTAACCCATGTTATTTCAATGCCCACTAGTCTGTTATGTAACCGTTTCACATCATTGTATATTATTAGTCACTAAATTCACCGACAAATTGTATTTGAATGTTAACATTTGTTTATGATATTGTTTTAGCAACTGTATCGAAACTGACAACTACAAATTATGTACAATATTATAAATCAATAAAATAACACGCGTATTTAACTAATTTCATGTTAGTAACAAACAAGATTTAAATGTTAATTGTTGCGTGTAAGAAAACTTTGTTTAATGCTACGTGTTTACATATTCTGTTTTTGGCAAATAACATGATTTACTGACGAAACTGCAGTTTCAATTTTAGTAAAATTTATGCAAGGTAATTTTCTAAAGCGCACTAGATATTGTATAAATCAAGTAGGATTTTGGAGCGCAGATAAATCAGAAGTAAGTTTCAAGTGCTTTTCTGAAACTAAATTAACTAAAAAAAATATTTATAAAGTTCACTACAGTCATGAATAAAATGCTCCTCGGAGTTTAATATTTAATGTTTACTTGTTTGTTGAACTAACGGAAAACATTTGGTATTTTAAATATAAAATATTAACCTTCTTTAAATATAAAAGATTATACCTATTTATTATACATTATTTGAAATGTATAGCGCTAGACTGCAGTCTTCAGATAAAAAGTCTTTATAAGCTGAACGTTACTTTCAAAAGAATTACGTTTCGCTAAAAATTTACTAATTGCGTTTTCGTGTTCCACTGGTATCCAAGTACGTATAATATTATTGGAAAAAATAAAGTAAAATGACCTGTTATAAATTCTATATAATATTTTATCAATATTTAAAAAAAAACTAAGAGCTTATTAAGGAACTCATAGAAAATTGAAAAATGTATAAAAATAAATAATGAACTAATTTGTTATAAAGATAACTTATTCTTATATAATTTTCCAACGATACGCTTTCATAACATGAAAATATAAAAAGAAGAAACAAGCTATTAATTCAGTCTATTGAAATTCTTTATTCAATGGAGTAAAAACCTTTTAGTATGAAAAATGTAATGCATTTTAGAATATTCAGGTCGAAACTAAAACTAAAAAAGATATGCTCGTTAATTTTGAATGTTTGTCAAAAATCAGAAATGAAAACTGTGCAGTGAAAATGTTTTAAAAAGTCTCTTTTTCTAGTTTTTGGAAAAAATCCGTGGTGTATTGCTAATGTTCAGCTCTGGGGAGTCGATGTTTCAAAGAGAGCGTTGAGTTTTAAAGGAGAGATGTTCAGCTTTTGAAGAGTACTTTAGTAAATTCAATTGGAAGGTGGGTTAACCCACGGTAGGCGAGGAATAGGCAACGCAGTATTAGACCCTTTACCCTTTAGGGTGGTGGTGAATGCTCGTACTATCGCCACCGACATTCAACATACGATAGAGTGGTACTAGCACATTGCTATCTGCGTACGGGATGAACAAAATATTTCGTTACTTCTGAACATCCTATGTATTCAAATTCAATATCCAACATCAAAGTCATTCATTAAATAATAAGAATTCCAATTTCACATCTACTACATGCAAAAGTATACAAATATAATGCTAAAGAAATTCACGGAATTAAAATTGCTTTGAAAGAAAAGTGTAGAAAATTTCTTGATTTTCGAGAACAACTTGAAATTTTTCTATTTAGAATGTTTATTAGAAGTACACATAGTGTAATTAATTATTATGGAAGCATCGTGCAAATGAATTACACTAAGTTACTTCTGAAGTTTGTAAGCTTTGCATATTAATTAATACAGCTGTGAAGCTAGGATAGTTCATGTTTTATGAATCATTAAAAACACTAACGAGTAAAGTGAATAGCTTCAGACTGTAGGAAGGATTTTACGACATTCGGGATTTAACTATCTAAAACTTTTTCCCAACGATTCTTTTTTTATTACATCTAACTCGAAGATTAAAATACAGAGTAATTGATGTAAAGTAAATTAATATTTTCAAAGTTTAAATAATACCGTATAATTTGATGGTGTATCATCGTTAATAGTAAGTATAATATTTTCTAGATGGAATAGGTGGCGTATATCAGAGATACAGACAGATACTTGTAATTTGTGAGGCAGATCAAATGTTATTGTAACAATATTTTGGATAACCCTTGACTTGACACGGACTGCTTTCAGTGAGTGAACACATCAAACCTTCTACCAGAGGCAACTGCTGTGAACGCTTCTAGACTGCGGTGGTTCTGTGGTTCCAGCCTCTCGGCAACTTTCATCTGGCAATGGGGCAAGAAGAGATTATAATTTTAATAAGAAATATTGACGTTTCCTGAAACGTGCACTGCATTTACACGTGCTAGCCTAGCCACACTTCTGGTAAACATCAATTGTCAAATCTGTCACGATTTAGCAAACCCCATGATTTGTGTATTCTGTGCAAGTCCAGATTCAGCGGGGGATGTTTGGAAGTAAACATAGAATTGTCAACAGTGACACTAAGTTTTATTTTTCGTTTAAACTTGATTTCCAATACCAGTTGATAAGCTATAGAAAAATAACGAATTGTAAGAATACGAAGAAAGTATACAGTTATTATGTCATGGAATTAATAATACTGTTGGTTTGTATTTCATATTAGCTTTGTTAAAGCAAAAATTTAATATTTCTGCGGGAAGTCATAAAATTTATGACAGATTTTACGTAGCGTGTAATATAGCGTGGACTATCCATATAGATGGAGACAGAGTTTGTAACATATTAAAGAGTAATACAAAATTGTCCTTTAAGAATTACGTACCTTACGTAGTATGTTCTGTTAAATTAAATTATTTCAGAATTTAAAAGCAACAGTATGTTGTATAGCAGGTTACTTACGCTAAAAGCATCGTTTAAATTGACTTCTTTGTGCGATGTCATGTTTATGAGACTTCAAACTACTAATCAGTATAGAACAAAAACAACCTAGTTCAGAGCCATCTCTGAAATTAAATTACCTTCAGCCGTCACATAAAGTTGAGAATCAATTTCAATCACAAATTAACAAATACAACATGAACGAATAACGTGCTTTTTACATTCTTTTGTTGTTGTACACAATGTTTTATGTTACATACAAATTTTTACCTATCTGTTCGATATCTTTCGAAACATTCTAACATAAATAATGAAAATACGACAGATAATTGTCTAAGAATATACTACATGTCAACGATCAAACTTAGATTAAACCAAAGTAATCTTATTAATTACTCAAACCAAACTCATTGACCACGGCCACGAAAACATTCCTTAATTACTAATTACTGGCAACGCTAACACAAACTGTAATTGCATATTAATAATTCAATGTATCCATTTCGTGACAATCTATCCTGTTGATACCGTTGGTATCCGACGATTTACGACCCTATTTCGGCGCTATGAAGATCAATTGGTACAAAAACGTTGCTGCGCAAATGTTTTGCGTTCATTTTAATGTACCATAATTTGTAACACTTCGGTATATTCGTTCCACAACGATGCAAACGATTTTATTTTGCAGTTACGGATGAAGATAGATTTGTAACGTTAAGGAAATTTGTTTGCCATTTAAATGGTAGGTATTATAACCTCAGATATATCGACTTGATACCTGCAGTGCAGCACACTATTCGAGAAAGAAATAAAACTGCTTTAAAAAAATCATAGCTCGTACATTTTAGCGTACTGAAAGAAATATAATATAGTAGTGACTAACTAATGCCTAACATAGTATTGAAACTTTGAAACCAATGCACATCGTACGTATTTAATATTGTATAATTAAATAATATATTTCGTGCTCTATTTTTGCAGCAATCATAGAAGCAATTTTCTTTGTGAAAACTGAATTTACTGTAAGAATGTCTAACAAAAATCCTTTTAGATTTTCGTCAAGTACTGAATTCTGTTGCAGATGTAGTAAAATTGTTATCTATAAATAAATTCAAAAGACATAGAGACATGCAAGTCTACATACATATTCCTTTGAAGTATATACGCAGAACTTGTATGAATTTATATCAATTTGAATAGGCGCTAGATAGTAAAATAACGCTCTAATCTTTATAGCTTACTATATACTAAATGGTTGGCTGTAGCACAACGTAATCAGAACTGCTGTATGTTCATTCCTGGTATAATCGCCATGCAGGAAGCAACAAAATGACATTTCGCCCGCAGATTTATTCGTTTACTGTAAGGCAATAAAGAATGATTACATGTACACAGTAGGTACATAATCGAGTAGATCAAAGAAATTTACAGCCATGCGAATAAAAGAATGATTATTCGATTATCTCATTTTAAACATGTTCACGTGGAATAGTTGGTTCCATGCATCGTTATCTGATCTGTGTTTGTTGCTGCAACGAATTTTAACATGGACATATGTGAAAAATCTGGTATGGTCACCACACGACTTACTTGTACACATGTATATCAAAACTCAATGTGTTATGAAATTTTTAATTGACACATATCTAACAGTTCAAAACAGTAATTTATTTCTTATTTTTTTGTTTGATTAAAATACTTTCTTATACTGTGTATAAGGGGAAAATAAAACATTGATCACATAACAAAAATACATAATAAAAACAATATAGTACCGGTACTAACAACCTGAAAGAAATACATGTATAATTACAAATAACCTGAAAGGAAAACATGATAATTAGCAGCAACCTGAAACAGAAAAAAATACATGATTAGTAATAGTAAAAAGCACACTGGGATAACCAATGTATTTAAGATTAGTAACACCCTTCATAAAGGGCCCCGTCGACCTGGAGCTATTATTTCGGTACCGGTAGTATCGAGCTCCGTATCAACAAAACCCCGAAGCATACACGCATGCCAGAAAAAAAGGAATGAAAAAATGGTTAATGGAAAAATCTTTCAAAATTCTACACTATAAAAAATACCAATAATAATAAGTATCTGTTACACAGCGGAAATCCTGTATCCTTCATTGTTGGTGGTAATTGCTGTAAAAAAGCAGCGTTACTAATAACAACATCCTGTCGTATTCGGTATCGATAATAATTACTTGTCGCACAGCACTCGTCCTGTCTTCACGTGTTCGTCTTGATAACTGACAGTTACTGATAAGAGTCCGGGATATCGGATATCATCGGGCGAGTCTTCGTGAAATTTCGACAGTTCGATGTTCGGGCCGGTTCGGTGCGGTCTTCATACGATTTTCTAACTAAGATGTTCAGCACTAAAACTACAATTGTGCAGTTGTTAATAAATACTGTTTGTATAATTTATTAATAATTTATAGTATTTTAAGAATTTAGTACATTTGTTACGTGACTGTCGAATTCTAAAATAGGCCGTGAGATATAGTTCTTTATAAAAAGATAATAATTCTGATGTCTGGTACAAAATGGCGAACCAGGCGTACTGTGAACGGTGCATATTGAAATCTACGTACCTATACTGTCTATGTCGGGTAATTAATCTTGTCTACAAAACTTGTTTCCATGCAAACTCATCCGGACCATGTCCAACGAGCAAATGTAATATAGTGTGTATCCGCCCGACATCTGTTGAGCTGGTGAGTTACTATTCCCCATTCGCTACGACGGTAACAAAACTGAAAATATCCAATTCACTTCCATATAGTTATTCTTGTTTATTGTCTTGTTGTTTTCAACACATTTGTTATTGTGATACCATTCCATTTCATAGTTTATGTTTATTTTGGCAAGCGCTTTAAAACCAGTTTATTGATTATACACATATATTTGAGGTATTTGAAATAAATATTTGCCTTTAACAATTGTTTCACAAACTGTTGAATTAATGCGGAAATTGTGTACATTGCGGAAAATTATATTTACTGATGCGTTTTAATTCATCTACAAATGTTTTTCGTGTATGGTTTGTAACAATAGCAACAAATAATATTATTTGTATCATATGAATTTAACTAAAAATATTAGAAGAAATATGAGATCTCTTGCAAATATTACACTGTTTACTTCATTGTATTTTTTTTCAATTGAAAAAATAAATATGTTTCTGTGAATACATATATTTTATTCTGTATAACAATTACCTTATCAGTTCCCTTTTCTATTTTTATTTGAACTTGATCGTATGCAACCCAGTAATATAAATTGTATCAAATCAAGGCATATGTAGCCGATGAAATGCATATATTTCTGAACATATTGAGTATCAAAAAAATATCCACAAATTATTTTATTCGCGAATTAGCATATTTAACTTTTAAGAATAATTACTAAAAATTAAGAGTAACACAATATATGAATTCACTTTCAGTGAAGTCATGTTAATTTAGAGTACATGTAAATTTTAATTTTGTTTACGAAATATAACAATATGATAGTGTTTATTTAATAGTTTATAACTCTGCAAAATAAAACTATAAAAAGGTGCTAAATATACAACGAATAAATAAACTATATGTGAATTGTTAATGTAAGCACAAAATTTATTGCAGTAGCGTGGTTTTGACACGTTCGTTTTAGTTGAATTAAATTTATATAGTAACTGTGAAATTAAAATCGGACAATATTAAATTTTAATTATTGCGAAAAAATGAAACCATTCAAAACAGAATATGTTTTTAAAAAATATTGTAAATGTACAATTTTTTATTTTACCTTATACGAGTAGAGCATTTATTTATAGGTAGCAAACCTTTGTTGTCTCACAATCGCTCACCAGGCTTCTATTATTTGATCTAAGGCATAGAATAAAGCATGGCTTTATATGTAATCCAACAAATAAAAAACGATACAAAACGCTTAATCCCTGACGGATTCAAATTTAATTAAAAATGTCCTATTACACATTCTAAAGTGTAGATTTAACAAAGGCATACACAGCTAGCTTACACACGTGGTCTACACTGTAAATATCTATTGTCATTTCAAGGACACTCTTATGTGGAATATAGATATGTCCTCTAGTTCAATGGGGGGGGGGGTCGTTAGAGCTGAAAAATATGTTGCTGAGAGTTGTGTTTGAACACGTGAGTCCTGTGGGACCTCTATGGGTCAGAATATCAACAGGGAATACAAATTTGATCAGTGTCAAATCTGAACGCGTACAACGCGTAGCTCAGACGAAACTTGAATTTAAATGTGCTAATGTTTTTTACATAAAATTCTGAACTGGCTTTGAAACATTAATTCTTAAATCATTGGTCTATATTTTCGAATGGAACAGAACATAAATTTTCTGAAAATATCAGCTTAAAAGTAAATGTGTTGAAATGCGTCGACAGAATTATACGTTTCATCGAACTGTCATTGGATTTAGTGTGTTGGAAATATGTATGTTGAGTGTATTTCTGTCATCAATTTCTATATATCTTTTTTTGGTTATTATGAGTCTAATATCCTTTACAGCTTAGAAAACATAAAAGTATTTATTAATTTTGTTTTACGTTTCGAGTAATATTTTATTTAACATATATGTATTAAAATTTTAACTTTGATTTACCACAAAGCCTAATCTACATTACTATGTTCTAGGAAATTATTATAATGAAACTAATTCCACTGTATTTTGGAGGGAATTTTCACTGAAAAGCGTGCATTTATGAATACATGGAATATTATATGATATTAAGCGGAGCTTATTTGTTCCACTTCAATTGCAACTTTATTTAATATTGCGAGGTAAAAGCTGGATAATGCCAATACTAATTAAAGCAAATTTCGCTCACATTTCAATGCTTATAACGATGCGGTTTGTCTGAATTTCATGTACACACAGTTTTATTACATATAGATGTTCTGATATGTATGTAGACATATTTGAAAGCAGTATATACTCGTAGCATATTTAAGTAAACATATAATATATATATATTATTTGCATAGAATAATATAAACTAAATATAAATATTACATATTTCATTATATTCACTTAACTATAGAATCTGCAACTTGTCTTAAATGTCTGCGAAGTAAATTAAATTTTTTCTAATTAAGTCCGGAGTGCAAAAGCATGAATATATAGTAATTTAACAGAAAATAGAGTAAGCAAGAATAAAATAATAGAGGAAAAGGAGAAGACATAAAATCTAACGTTGCGTTTTGTTTTACAGAAATTAAACGGAAATGAAAATGTGAAACAAGTAGAGAAAAACAACGACATTAAAGAAAAGATATATTCTTTCCTTCTAGTTTGGTTCAAGAAAAGTTGTTGAATTTTAGAAAATAAAATTTCACGAGTAAATATTGAAATTCATTAAAACATTTTCAGAATATTGCTTCAATTATTTTTATCAAGAAATATAAATCATACAAAGTTAAAATTGAATGAAAATATATATACATTTTAATGAAGCTTTTTGAAAGAAATATATATGAATATTGGTAAATAATAATTTTATTTTTATTGTTTATTGATTGTGTTCCTTACACGTAATAAACAGGGAAACGATGAAGGGGAAAATTGGTTGAAAACAAAACAAAACAAAAACAGGCCATTATTTGTAAAGCGATGATGCTAGCTGACGGATAATGCCAAGAGTGTGAATTATGACGCGAAAATGGAGCATAAGCAGAAAAACTAGGGCGTGATAATAATGTGCAGAAGAAACGAAATCGGCACTTAAGAAGCATGATAAACTCGAAGGGAAAATCCAGGTACGAACAACAATTCTCAAAGTGTTTCAAAATGTTTTCCTTTTTTGAGTAGATATACATATGTTATTGTAGCTTACATTTATATAACATATTCATCATAATATTGTTCAATATTACATTTTGTTTCGTTTCAACGTGCAACATTACAGAAATGTTCAATTATTGTTAGTACTAGTATAAACAGGATAAATCCTGATAGAGTTGTATAACTTGTCTAGTGTAATGGAGAACTATATGATAGAATAAAAACATGTGTTTCTGTTTTAAAATAAAATTACTCGTTAGTCTGTTTTGTACTATTATTCGTTCTAATTCAGTGAGTGAAATGACGCTGTCCAAAGCAGGAATATACTGATGAAATTTTTAATTCTCGCGGTTGCGTAGTTTTGGTATAATTAAATTATTCATTGTGCTACAAATGATGTTTTGTCCGACGTAGTTAACCTTAAAAGTAGCATTGCGGGCCGTTTCGAATATACGACGCCATTAAGCTTTTTCGGCGAGAATGAGTGCTAATAAATTTTTAAATTTCTTTCAAGCGCAATACAAGCTGAGTGTTCATATATGAGCATATTAATATGTACGTGCAATTACAGCAGGCTCATTCACTATTTATCTATGTGATTACACCCTATTTACCGGTATATAATCGACTGATAGCTAGTCATTGATATCATGCCCTCTACAGATTCAATTCATATCTATTACACACAATTCTGACAAGAAGAATAATTATAACAATATTCTGATAGAAATACCATTCAAAATAACTAACGGTCGTTCGATACAAGAGTTATTTTAAAATGAAATAGTATTATATCCAGTATGATATAAAATTACATTTACATTTTCCTTGTGTAATGAGATCAAATGGATATAATGTTTTCAATTTACTGTTACTCTTACAAATTCAATTAAATATCAGACAAATGTATTTCTATATTATGGATCAGACATTTTAATGATATCTGTAAAACAAGCGTTCTTAGTGTATATTTCAAAGTAAATTTGCTTACTATATTACATATTTAATACATCCTAAACAATTAGAATCTAACAATTTCAGCTATAATTTCCTTAAACGTATTTGAGTAATTTGTGAATTACACATTTCCTTGCGAGTAACGGATGTTAAAATCAGTAAAACAACATTGATGGTGTTGGCATAAAACCCGTGATTACACAGGGTTGAACATCCTTCTTAATGACGCAATATATTTGCGGTCAGTCCGTCCCTGGTTGCAAATACAGTGAGCGCGTCAAGCAGCAACCGTAATAATTACGAGAGCAGGCAACCAACCGTGCGTGATTGTTACACGGTACAAATTTCGTCACTAGCAGGCGCAGACTCGGACACAGCAACACTGAACAACAAACATCACAAAAGCATGATCACCGACGACTACACGTGCAGAATTATAATAAAATAGAACTGAAACTCAGGCGTCGGACTGTACAGCTTTCGGCACACAATAGTGTGCAAGCGAAACATAAAGAACCAAATGGATGAATTAGATTGAATTGCACACGAGGCGGCCGAACGTTCAATTAGCGGAATGAGTAGCCACCGGGGCCGGTGTCTGACAGCGGCCTACCGTGATTGATGTATAACGTTAACCCACAACCCGTCCCGGTACAAACGGTTAGACTCTTTCTATAAGAGTAGCCGCCGCCATGTTTATCCAGCCCGTGAGACTCGATGAATATGTTGGTTGTCTGTTTCACACATACGCACACGCATCCATAATTTATATAGCTGTAGAAACACAGCAATTTTATAACAGTTACCTGATGTGCTGTACTTTAGTTAGTTTATATTTAATGTATGTACCGTTATATTCCAATTTGTTCTTGTAACAGATTTGTCAGTTTACGCTAAATGTAATATAAATTATTCTGGATACATGTTAGGTTTTGTATTTATACAGGTATTTTATATTTAACATGTTAATTCATTGTTGTTATATTTTTTCCACATTGAATTTTTGTTATAGAATTATGATAAATTGAATTTAAGATGTAACTTAATGTTACAAGTTGAATTTTACTGTTAATGAGAAAGGTGATTGTAAAACACAGCTGGCTTTACATGTAGAAATAATATTTGCATCAATACTCACGATATACTTATATTTCTCCTCAGATTTGTCAAGAAGGTTGCTGAAAATTCAGTACACATTCAAAACCACGTACATAACTGTGAACAAATAGGCAAGTCATGTACCTGCATACATGTTTAGACAGGGTATTTCTGCGGAAAAATCTGAAATCCATTCGATACAGTTCGCAATGTGCATGAAAATTACAGGTTAGCTTTTCCTGAATACCAGTGAATGTAGTAGGAATATATAAAATCAAACGTTACAGTATAGCTTATAAGTAAATAAATTTTCTAAAATGTATTTTACAATACCATTCTAATGGGATATTATAATAAGTAACATGACATAAAAAATCCGTTGATTAAGCAAGAAACTGAATACACGTCTGTCCCAGTCAACTTGGATAATTTAACACCGCGGCAAATTATATATTCAGTGTTTTGTTCACACGAACTGCCCTTTTTAAAAAGTCAGTTAATAGTTAATGAAATGCGAGGCTAATCCCTTATGAGTTATACGCTTTAGAAATAATGTAACTACACGATGGTGCTATATGAGCGCGTTACTTGCTGTTCTTTTACACTTGTGTTCTCATTCACCTTACGCGGGCCTCTTTTCAACTTTCTAGCATCTACAATAGATTCAAATGAAAATAAATTATTATATGTGCACTTTAATATTTACATAGATAATATTTATTATTTAAAATGCATATTGTACAAATATATTTATTTGAATATTCAGAAACAAAAAATTATAAGATATGATTTCAAAATATAAAAACAAATATTTATTTGGTCACAAATGTATGACACTGAATATTGACAATTCTCTTTGACAGATATATTTGTCTATTGATTAGATTATGAATAATTTACTATTCGATACTGTTGATCTATATTCAGTTCTCTATATATGTAATAAAAAATAATGAATATGAAACATATCAATAAAATAAATATAAACTCGTAACTTTATGTTACAATTGTAAATACAGTTTTAATTACAAAGATAATAAATTAGGAATTATTTGTTAGTAACTGTGGATTTAAATTTAATTAAAATTCAATTTATTTTTCAAAATGTTTGTTGGACCATGTATTTTCTACGGCAGATAATTGTTTTGTAAAATATATTATTTAATAAAATGTTTCAACTATTTCATTATGTGTTGCTTTAGCAGGTATTTGGTTAAATATTGTAACTGTTGTTCTTTAATTTAGTTATTATATTTATTGATAATCATCATAATCAACAATGTTTTATACTAATTTAAATAATCCTAAGCTTTACATTGGCATATACGCAATATTCCCACCTCTAATTTGTAAACAAAATTCATGTTCCTAACAATGAGATCAAAATTAGGTCACAAATATGTATCCAGTGTTTACGATAATGAGCTGTACAAAAGCATTCTGCTGTTACGAGTCTCGCTAAAGTGAAGTAAACACATTATCTATCAGTATGTCATTGTGTTCACTTTGTGAATTCCACCAAACAAGGATATTCATATGTAAAATGTTGGTGTCAATTAAACCTGGTCGAAATTTCCCTTGTATTCAAATTAATGTCAAACGCGTATACACGCATTCCTCCTGAACGCACCTGTCTGGTAATGATGTCCTCCTCACCTCCCCCCACCCCGTTGCTCGCTGGTGGTGGTTGTCTATTTCTCTCCCTTTATGTTGGCGGATTATGTGATGCCGTGTCAAATGGATATGCGAAACGCATGGATTCAGATAAGCAAATGCTTATGCTGGATCGTTTGGCGGGGTTTGCGGGATGTGGTGCAGGGTTGGAAAGCATATAGAAGCTATTACGTACAGACGCAACATTGTGTCGTCTCCTTACGTTGTCATGGTAACTGAATACACAGTGACAACCAAACACGACATGCTATCATTTGTTGTAAGGTCCAGGGTATTCTGTAAGTACGATGTTAACGGAAATGATGCGGAATTAAGTTTTATTCCCTATTTGAACTTGTCTGTTGAACTCAGAAGAATGAAGACAACCTTGTTGTTGGGTGTCGAGCATCACAACTAAATAGAAAATCGTCATTTTCACTATGAATTGAAATCTATAATGTATACCAATATATTAACTTGCTTTTAGTAATACAAGTAGGTATGTTAAATAAATAATTAGATGCATGTTGATTATATTTCTTAGAAATGCGTCATTTTTAGAAACTTTCTTGAAATCGTAATCATAATGTGAAGAAAAACTTCCACTCTTGAAAAAAGATAAATAAATAAAAATAAATTTTTCACCTTTTCTTATATACAGTTGCATCTGAAGGATAACAAAAAAATCAGTGCAAAAAATTTACATGATACAATAGTACAAGATTGGAAATCGTAAGATTGAGATCAACGGAAGGGACGTTACAAAAACGGACTCGATTTCCGATTTCAATAGAACTGAACTCGGCATAACGCAGGATATACCCTATTGTATTCTGGTGCACGAGTTATATTCTAGATATAATATATCACAAGCACAACCATGGAAACGGGAAGTCCACTTTATTCAATGTTATTCTTTTCAACACGGTGTGCATTTTGTTCAACGTAAATAACTTGTCCTTCAATAATAAACGATGTGCATATACATGAATACAGTTAAAAGAGATTTAGAATGTCTGAATGTCACTTGTAAAAACAATAAACTTCGAAGCTGCAAATGTTTTGGCCATATGTTATCAACAATGTCCAGACAACCAGTACATACATACATTGGGCGATGTAAGTAATTAACGTAAACCTGCCCTGTCACTTGTGTTAAATGCGTAAATACCAGGCAGAACTGTCCATTAGCAGAAGACAAAAGTCACCAATGCAAGTACATGTTGCCGAAGAAGCTGGATATTGGAGTGGCAACTAAACCAAGATGTCCGGTTCCAATCTAACGGAAAAGAAACATAAAATGGTTCATTTGTGGTGCACTCAACGCTACAAGGAGACAAAAAGAAATGAAGAAAAAGAAACTATCGAAAATTGTTCCATATGTTGCAGTAGTTCGTACAGCATGTTATCCCAAACTTTCCATGTTAGTTTTACTGTAATAGTATTACTATTGAGAAAATTAAACAATAAAAACAAGTAGGCATTGCATACATTATGTTCTCTTCAAGATTACAATTATATATTAAATATACCTATAGTTATATGAATCACAAATACAGTAATCCATTCAATTAATCGAGAAATGGTTTAATTCTTAAAACTTTAAAATTTATGCGTCTGGTATACAGTTGATTATTTATAATTAAAATTTTTTTCGTATTTACTGTTTAAAAATAACATTATGTCATATATTGAAAAATGGCAATATTTTAAACATTTGATCAATATAAAATA
>JAGJTL010000039.1:4177296-4201043 GCA_022063505.1 Calosoma granatense
CTGCAATCCAAATAAATGGAATAAAAAATATTATGTTAGTTTTTTTCAATATATTTTTTTTAAAGGATACTATTCAAATTAACTGACGTTTTTTTATTCTTAAAAATTTATTAACTAAATTAATTGGTTGAATTTAATACTTTTTTCGGTTATCAGTTTTTTCATATAAAAAAGAACGACTCTAGTAAAAATGATGTCATAATAACAAAAAATAATGGTTAACCGGTTTTTAAACCGGGTTTTTTAACCAGTTCCGAGTCCTGGTGTAATCTATAAGAGCTTTGACATATAAAATCTGCTCTTTGAAACAAACCTATGTGCAAATACAGGTATATGTACTCGTACATACACATGTAATGCATACAGGTAACTGAAATAACTTTGTACTAATTAGTCCGTATAGAACATAGTATAGAATATTTCCAATTACAGTTCAAACATCTAAAATCAACATGAACATGCATTCTAGCTGTGTAGTTTTCAAATTAATTGAACCAAATATTTACAACATACATATGTAACATAGAATAACTGAAAGTAACAGTTTATACTGAGGTGGATTTAACACTGTACAGTTTTAAAGCGTGATAACTACAAAGAGAATAATAAAAGAATATACCAAAGTAAAACGAATGAAATTTGTAATAAAGTTAGCATATTTATACCATAAAATCATATTTATTATTTGTATTAAAACTTTCGTGGAACATGCATCTGTAATAAAATATAAAACTAAATGTTTGACGTTTTTACAATAATATCACGAAACAATTACTCGCATGTGAAGGTAGAGGGAAAATAAAAATAATAATAAAAGTTACCTTTGCAAATTTAAATCAGATTGATATTAACATGAAACTAAAAATATTAACGCACGGAATCAAATAATCAACTTTTTATTGAACAGGTGCATGATGAAATGAAATAGGTCAAGCTGTTATAAAAAACTCAGATCACGATATTACAGATTCTTATCGAAATTATAAAACAATAGCAATGGTTTGTAGTGGCTAGTATAGCACGTTCAATATAGAGCGAAATTCGAGAAAATTTAGTATGAATCATTTTGAAATATTATTTGCTATTGTAATTATTTTTAGAAAATCAAGCTGTTTTTGAAATATAACAAATGGTGAAAATATAATACAGACGGTGAATGAAAGAAATGACTACCATTTTGATATTTCCGCTTTGTTGCAAATCTATTGAATTTTACAATTCATCCGGTGTCGGTATGCACCGTTGCCATTATCACTGACAAATGAGTGCAATAATGGAATTAAAGAGGTTCCCGTGGGACTAACCGAATAGTCGTTCTGGGTAACCGTAGTCGCGCCCAGAATTCGTCGAGAGAATAATGGAATGTTTTAGAATGATGACTAATTAGAGAGCAACCAGTAAAGTCATTAGTCGTTATTTTAAGTTGTACAAGAATTATGGAGTCGACACTGAAAGTAATTTACAAAATACTCAGCAAGTCTGCGTTTGACATTATGTTAAAAATGTTGCCGTACATCTCACTGTCATATAAATTCAAACGGACATCCTGCTTTCGCAACGAATGGATTTCCAATTTGACCGTGCAAATTAATGAAATGTATTAACCCCTTTTTTAAAATGGGTGATGCTTTTGTAAATAAAACTCGACATTCAGAATTACCAGAGTGCTTTACATGTTTAATAAATTAGGAATCATTTGTTAGCATATAAACACAACCATATTCATAAATGGTAAAATGTCGGTTTCAGCATGTCTCTTTCAATTATTCACATATTGTTTGTTTTGAATCTGGTTAAAATTAGTCAATTGTATCATTTCATTATGACACATTATTACTCTGTTTACAATTAATGTTTTTGTAACAATACAAAGAATTTATTACTGACACAATTATTGTTATTTCACAAGATATTTCTTTGTTAAATATAAAATTAGATAGTTTTGTTTTTAAAGATTTTGTTTCCATACTTTCATAAATTTTTTCAAAGTTAATTTTCTTTAAAGAAATGAGCATCAAGAAGAAATATATATATTAGGTTGAAATGAGATTTTGTTGCGACACGAAACCTTACATGAAATCTGGAACTTGTGATAAATTACGTCAAGTAAAATTCCTACGTGACATACACGAAACGCAATATCACACATCTGTGATATGAAGAAGAATATCTAGTCGTAACATGTATACAATATTGCAATAACGAGGCTACATGATCTCACGGCAACGAGTGGAAATAACGGTTATCCAGATTGCTCTACTCACGCCACGCTTGCATACGGTGTACAGCTATTTTAAAAGTCAAATTAGTTTCATTGATTTGTCGGTAATATTACTTTTAAACAAAATTGATCTATGTTACTAGAATTACCAACTATAATTTAATATATACAGTTTTAGTTTAAAAGTGATTTTTTACATGAAGTAATATTAGAAACAATTACCATAATCATAAAACTCTTTTTTGCTAGCTTTTGATAGACATATATGATGTGACACTTTGAATATTATTTTACTTATATAAGTGTATGCAAAACGAAGATTAATATTAGGGTGATCCAAATGTAAAAACTTCAAATTATATAATATGATTATTTGTTTATTTCACTTGCCAGTAAATTCTCTCTTCTGAGAATTTATTCATCTTATATAAATTTAACAATGCAATATATACCAGTATATACATGTGGTTCGCATTCCACGACAAACTATAGCTGCCGTCCTGATGTGAGCTGGCAAGTTATATATACTTAATTGTGCTAGTCCAGGTAGCATGTAGCAAACTTTACTATGCCCCACAACAAGTAGACTAGAAACTTTGCTTAGATATTAATAACGACGGAAATTCTGGTTTGACCCAGTAGGTGGAACAAAACACTGCCGTTTATTGATACGTCAACAGGGACCTGTTATACCGACTTTAATGCAAATAGTTTTACAAAACAAGTATATTAACACTGAGTGATTTTAACAGAAACGCGTTACTGACCAGTACCTGACCGTAGCACATTGTTGATCCCCGGTGTGCCTTAGGCTATTCGATCATTTTATACCCGACACCTACCTCTTCACTCCGCAATATAAACATATCCCCATACAGCCATTACAACACACTATCTACCCTCCGGACATGCCAACAAAACAAAGCAAAAATCTCTACAAACATAGATACGACCAGTCAATGGACGTGTGTCCGTTTTATGTACAGGGAAAATGTTGTAGACGAAACAGTACTGTTGGTAACACCAATGTTTGTTCAATTCACAGTTTGAACTTGTCCGCTATATTTTAAGACCTGAATTTATAGCGATAGTCTTTGTAAATGCTGGAAAAGATTGGGTTATTTTATGAAATTTCTGATAACAACGGTGTGGATATAAAGTTAATTATGAAATTATGATTTAATATAGTATGAATAACACATTTTATCGTAGTACATAATTTCAAAGCATAAATTTTCTAATGCATACTGAATTTTATAAAACAAGATTATGGACATTCGTGTTTACATAATTTAATATAAATATCTTTTTCTTGTTTCACATAAGTTAAATTTTTACATTACTATATTTTCTGTTAATATTATACTTGCTCATTTATCTGTAAAATAAATAACAAAACTGCTAGTTTTATAAACAGAATACTATATTTATTATTAATATATAATGTATAAAAATAAATAAACTATCTAGTCGTTGTAGACAATTCATTTCAAAGTTATGGTAAAATTACGAATCCTTAACAATCCGTATTCCTAGTTTCGAAATGTGATCACGTATTTTCCGTAAGCCTAGACGATTACTATATACTAATAAATCAGGTGGTTGGAAGTCAGTAAATTTTTATTTTCAATACAAAGCTGTAACGGGTATACCATTAGTTTGGCATCTCTGGTATAGGACAGCATTGGTAGGAATTCTTGTTGGTATCTATGCCTCCCTCATTGGGGCTTGCGTGGGTCTAACTCCATATAAATCATGTGGGTGCTGACCACTCGGTTGAACCTGCGGATTATAGTAGGAGGTGTAGATTTATTAAAAGCCTACAGCAAGATTCCTACCGTCGATTTTATTTTACACTACAATACATTTATTCCAACAAAGCAATAAAGTATTTTGTTTCAAAGCAAATGTGACAAAGTAACAATTTAACGTATTTCTTAATTTTCCTGAAAACAATAACTTAATATAAGTTAAGCTATAGAAGAAAAATAGGCACTATATTTGTTCATATATCATTTATATAGTAACCGTTATTTTGAAACGTTCAAATGTAAAATTCCCTTCGAGATATTTCAACTGAAATACTGTTCTATTCATTTGTACAACTTCTTTCGGTTCATGGAAACCGATATTGACACGTGTATGGTATTCATATTACAAGTTACAAGGAATGTTATAATGTAATACATGATTACTTCACTGTAGTAATATAATAAGGTTGAAACAATATTAGCCCTTGATTGCTTTGTATACCAGATAGAATTAATTATCATTATTCTTGCGAGATATACATACGACAGTCGTGTTCAAATTATAAGACTAAAGACTGTCTTGGCTTAAATAATTTTTTTGGGGGATTTGCGAGTTTTTTTGTTTAGCTTACGCGCTCGTCAAAATTTGAAAAGTTCTCCTATTTGCTCATCAGTTTGTTTAAGTTTAAAAAACATTTTCTTGCTGTTCGATAGCATTTATTTTAGAATTAAGTTCGTGGCTTGACAATTGACATCAATTTTTTGTGTCATAATTTTTAATTCAAATCGCAAGTAAATATTTTGCACCGTTTTTAATGCCAAACCAAACGATACAATGTAGATCAAACGCACATTCATTTAAATTTTAATTGCTGAACAAAATGTAAATATGTAAATAGTGTGCGTTGATTGCACTTTTTATGCACAGAAGCAATCATAGTCACTATTATGCAATAATTTTGCTCGCTCGGTTATGGAAATTTCAACAAGTTTTTAAAACGTAAACAAGGAAATTCTGTAATTGCTTTTAGGCTCATTATAATGACTTTATATATCTTTAAGCTATTTTTACTCTGGTATATGTAGTATTAAAAAATTAAGCTTAATGCAATTTAGTTAATTAATAATTCTTGTTAAAACTCAAGAAATTTTCCCAGAAATGTATTATAGTTAATGAACAGTTGTTTTTCGTGGTAAACCTGTTAAAATTGTTGATTTAATTAGCAATTAGACGGGGATGCATCAGTCATTAAAGTGTGAAATATCACTAGGATATGATGTAGACAACAAGTGGCTAACAAACTGTTCGGACCTGCAATTTATTAAAATTGCAGGCGTTACTTCGACTATGGGACCGGTCGTAAAATGCGTAGTAAAATTACGTCATAAAGTTGTGGAACACGAGATTGTCGCGGAATCTATATATATAGCTGGTGCAATGCATGTATATTGTGTGAATGGCACTAGCCGTGCAATGTACACCTAGATCTGAATTAATGTATCCAAGTTCATCAGCATTTACAGCTCAGTCGGCCGTGTTTCGTTGTACCGGTTTAGCAAATGAGGCGCATTGAATTCAAGATTACGCCGAGACCAATTTAATTCACTTTGCATGTACGCCACGCATTGGCGATCAGCATATATAACTACGGGGAATTTAGCAAAATTTCAACTAGTTGCAACTTTATTTCAGACTATACTGCGAATTCAAGGTAACCATTATGTTTAAGTACTTGTGCATAGTAGTTATGAAGTAAGTTCTAGTTTCTCGAATAATTTTCACACAGAACACAATGTAATATTGCAGATATTACGGATTGTAAGCAGTTAACCAGATATAGCAATTAATTATATGATATTGTTTGAAATGTACATCGTTATCAAATTACGATATTGAATATATATATATATATATACGTAGAGAAGGATACAGAATCAATTAGTGTCACTCACAAATAAATTCATATAAAATTCATTCTACAAAATACAAATTAATCACTTCCACGTGGCTTTCTACAGTGTATTCGTTCAGATAATTTAGAAAAGTAAATTCACCTGATGAAAATAAAATGGTAATATCAAATTTCCATATATAGAGAGAAAAATACACCTGCACATATTTTACATTAATTAATGTTAACGATTATTTTATTATTTTCATATAGTCTAAAATTCATTATATATATTTTTGTAATGTAATGGCAGTATGTTATTTTTCCGTTTTGAGTTATCGATCTGTTTTAGTTAAACTAAATAATCACATCATTTTTAATACTTAGTACACATTTCTCACTGTGCAATTATAAAATGTTTAATATCGCTGTTATTTCTCGGCAAAATTTAAATTTACTCAAATAATCTTCAGAGAAAAATTTCTTACTCAAACAAATTTTTGCAAATAGCGTTTATTACAAGTCCACTAATGACTGTTGAAGTACTAAACGTGAAATGAAACATTCTTGAACGTGACGTAGAATATTAAATCCAGAGACATCTCGATTAACGAGAAGGTAACATTGTCTGCATTTACCATTCCCGAATGTTTATCACCAGTGTAATTCAATATTGATATAGAAACCTTGATTGCAATCATGTAAATGCAAACTGTATTTTGTAAATCTTTCTGCAAATCATTAAAATTTCATTACTTCTTAACTTTGTTAATTGATTTTAAACTTACAGATCAGAAAACCTAACAATATATTACAAACTTTCCATGTTAGTGTTATTAGTAAATAAACTAATTTAAATTGCTTAATTTTGTAATGATCCTACAATAGTATATGTTTGTTTTTGGAATAATGTATCTTCATTACTTGCTGAACTCGTAATTCTATATAGTTTTGGTAAAACATATAATTTAATTATTTGGTAAAACATATAATTTAATTATTTGGTAAAACATATAATTTAATTATAACAAATAAATGATTAATGCATCATGTCACTGTTCCTGTTAATCTAATATTTGTTTGCTTCAAATTCTTGTAGATTTTTACTTACCAACAGAAAGTGCATCGATTGCAGTATAAGCACAATAACAAAGGATTTCCTAGGTCGTTTCGTTGCACCTGTAACTCACAAGCGCTGAGATCGGCAGACAATCATGCATCGCACATCAACACACCAATCGGAGCATCATAAACGTACCAACAAACCTCCGATGGCACGGAGTTTGCCGGAAACAAGGTTCAAGCATATGTATTACAGGTACATGATCATATCAGAACACGCATAACAGGCTTATATTACATGAACGTGCACAGGAATCGAATGAATTCAAGTTTACAATATGGCGTGATATAACTGAACAAAAATAATATGGAATTTATATAATAGTGTTCATTTTCGATTAGGTACCTTGCAAAGTTGAATAACGTAAAAAAAATATGTGATATGAAATTATGTAACGTGATTATGGAATTATAGTTTTTGGAAAAATTGTATATTAGAAATTATTTTATATTCCTTGCTATCGGTATTTTCTGCTGTATTTCGGGAAACGACAATGAATTCATATGTTCTATTCAAAAAAGCTTTAGTTATTTGTAAATCTTAAAACAGAATAAAACTAGAAGAAACATGTAAAATACTGTTGCTACTTTTTGTATCCAAGATTGAAAATTGTGAATATATTTATTAATAATCAATGAATGTTTAAAACTAACAGATGAATTATGATAGCGTTCATTGCTTTCTATTTTATTGAATAACATATTTTCAATTTAACATTCAAATATATTTACTAGTCGATGATATCATTTTATGTTTTCCGATATTCTCGGTTCTACTGCAGATGTTGGAGTCACACAAAACAAGTGCCGCGACACACAAGCAGGCCACCAGTTGATATTAGATCTGCCATGAATTTCCCCCAAAATTCTCTAAAAGATATATTTTATTTTTTAAAGTTTAGCCGTTTTCAGAAAATGGGTTTTTTCTGTGGTATCCTTTTTTGTTATAAAACTTTTTATATTACAAACCAAGTGTTATTAAAATAAATTTTATCATTTAAAACTTGAAAATAAAAATTTATATTTTTTATTCAGAGATATTCACTAGCATTGATTAATTTCAAATAATAATTTGCAAACATCTCCGTCTTTACAAAAACAGAAATCGCACGTTTTTCTGTTAAAATTTCGATGTATATCTTATTATTTTATGAAAGGAAATGCAGATTTATTTAATATTATATAAGAAATAATACACTGCATATGTTTTGAAAAAACAAAGCTTGTTTCAGCAGGTTTCTGCTATACAATTTAACACATTAAATATTTCTCTAGGCTGCAAGCGCAAATGTTGCATTTAGCTATTAAACAAAGGAACACGATTTATAATACGAATTTAACCGCAATGTTGATTAAGTAACTAAGCGTATTGTAGTTTGTTCTAGAATGATAAATTATTGTTCATACGTTCCCAGTCATATTCCAGTTGAGATGCGGTAATTGTTGAATTATATAGTGTCCGGATATAGAATTTGTCCTTTAATTTGTTACATGAAGCGTTTTACACACGCCGCAAACACTATTCTCGTTACACGTCATCTACAATATTTGATAATTATTATGCTTGCTTAAACCGTTGCTCTACTTTCGTACACATACGAAACATACGCCGGGAATATCATATATACATGTATGTATAAACAAAGACACAAACAAAGATTATCCCACAATAATCATATACCAAATTAAATTCAATATGTAAATGTACATTAATTTAATAAATATACATGTAATTCTTCACAATATTAGATTTAGATTAAAATGTTGTGTACAACGGCAACAAGTCTCTCATATCTGCAAGTATAATTCGATGCATATCTGATGCGTAAGTAATTAAAAATTTGAATAATGAACTCACCCTTCATGTTGACTTCTGGAGAGGATTAGCAAAAGATACGCCATCCTTAACTGAAGACAAGTAATGTACCGTTAATGTAAAATTAAGTTTCACCAGGCATGTTGTGAAGTAATTACTTATAACGAATGGATGTTTTTCTGCTTGTAAAAAAGAGATTTTTCTGTTGTGGTCTTTACTTATGTACTACAGGGTGTTACAATTGTGTAAATCAAGCTGTAGCGACTGATGTTTCTTTGCTATTTTCAAATAATACTTTTTGTTTTTTTTTTTCATGAAAAGTACTATTAATTTTTCACTGAAAATATATCTTTTTATCTATTCATTTAAAAGACTTCTTTTTCTTTTCCATATAAATGTAAGTTATGTTGAATTATATTGTACAGTTTTTACACTACGTACTTTTACAATAATAATTATTTCAATTCATTTGATTTTCTATGTAACATCGCTTTATTATAAACTAATATTCCAATTAGTTTCCAGCAAATTAACAAGTTTATCGCAGGCCATGCTCTATTAAACTCTAACTATAAACAAATAAGTGATACGTAAAAGAGGTTCAAAAAGTTTTGGGATAACTTGGCCGTGTTTGCGATTGTTCACGACGAACTAATTAAATTCCGCCGAAGTGATCTCATTTTCATCTCGTTGAACGAATCAGTCAGCTAATGTTCAACTATTTACCGGTGTGTTCGTTTATTTTCGGCGATGCCATGTATTCGTGAACTTAGGGCGTCTGTCTGTTCTGTTCAGTTCAGTGTTAACTGGAAACTATTATGACTGAAGTTCCGTTTGTGTTTCTAGTAACTGTCAATTTAGGATTCAATTGAATGAAGGCGGCGATGTGCCGGCAATGTTGGCGGAAAGGAATCTGTACGCACACGCAGACTTAATACAACTTTGCGGTCTGTTCATCAAAGGTAAAGACTGTGATTCACAGAATTTCGATATCAATAGATATTGTTTCAGTTACGCACGCAAGTGTAAATAACAGAGAAGTAAAATGTAGCTTTATGTATGTTATTGTTCAGAAATCAAACAGAACTATTATTGTATATTCCTATATATTATTTTTGTTATTATTTTCACTAACAAAACAGTTGCATATATGGTATAATTTTCTAATATATATTCATGTTATACAACTTGTATACATACAATTTTAATTGATATTATCTGTATTAACTACTTTTGTTGAATATGAAAACTTTGCTTGCTAGAATCCTGTTTCGATATGGAAATTATTTTTATTTAATATTAGTATTTTATTTTTTCAAATTAATTTATATGCCGTTATTAGTTATAATTCGTTAAATTATGTAAATAAAATATCAAATTTAACTATAATTAGTAAAAACAATTATAAGATATAAGTGCAATACTGATACAGTTTTTTTACATAATAAGTTTTACAGCATAAAGTGTTTGTAATTTATTGAATGTATATGTATGTAATTGGTAATTACCATGCATATGACAAACATTGTTACAATATGTGTAGTGTTGATCGTGATGCACTTACACAGAACTCTGTTATCTAAGCAAACAAGTGGATTAGGCTGTATGCTAGTACCTTATACTGTTAATGATATTCTCCGTTGCAAGTGATCTAGACATAGTTCATTCAGTCAGCTTGACCCTGGATGAATGAAACTAAATACACCCAACCAATTATCAAGCAATCGATTATTTCGTTGCTAGGACAACGGGTTCGTGTTCCGCATACGATTATGTTTATATTCAAATCTACTACTGTTCGTGAATATCGGTTTAGATATCCACATGCTACCGATTGTTCATTTCCCAAAGTATGTTGCACGTATGCAAATTGGTATAGAGGAAGCAAGTAACCGCTTGTTGACTCGCAAGTCGGCCTCTGTCTGTCTGTTTCGCAATATACTCACATTATACGTACGTTCTCTACATACATATATACTAGATCACATGAATATTAGTGAATATTCCCTAGAATTTCTTGTTGTTACGCTACGAACAAAGCAACTATCAGACACATAATACTGTTGAATAGAATCAATGAAAGCGTATACGATTTATGAAAATTATTTGCGCAGTATTTCAAAATACGATGATCCAATAATACCATCGTTCAGACCGTATATAACAGGCACGCATTTAGAGAACAAAGATTAATATTTGAAAAATAGTTAGTGAGCGTTTATTTTCCAATCGATTAGACTTATTGAGACAGAATCAGTGATCCGCAAGAATAGATAACATTTTAACCTACATGTACATATCATATATAATTAAATATTACGTATTAATATTGATTTTAATTAATCTATGATCTGATTAGATGATTTCACGTAACCATTATATTAAAATTTCCTTTATACCATGACCAAAATACTAAATGAAAGCTCTCATAAAATTAAAAATATGAATTCAATTCACTCAAATCAATGATCAATATTTAAGCAGTAACTTTTCAAATACATTTTCAGTTCGGGGGTGTCTCTTATGCAGACTGGAGGTATTAAAAGAAAAAGAAGTAGGGAGCAAAGTATTGCTATCAATCTTTGCAGATTCAGTTGTCATAACAACGGGCATTCTTAATGAAGTCATTTTTATTCAAGAATGAATTAAACCTGTTAAAAGGAATTTTCCTTCCAGCCTTGATTCGAAGTCACCCAAGAAGTTGAAAGAAATCTCGGAGGCAGGAAAAAATATGACGGTGAACCCGTGAAAAGTACTTGAAAAATAATTGGGCTTATATAAGAGTTATACATTTTATAGGTAGAAAAACCTGTTTTTATAATTTTATTTCCATTGTATTCCTCCGAAGCACGTGGTATGAACGTATAAATCTTTGTATTTTGATTCCACGAATAATTTATTGTATAAAATTCTTCAGATAATTCGTTCTAAGAATGTATACAACATTATAAATATAAGGAAGAGAGCATACCTACAACACTACATTTAATCATTTACAAGAAGTTTCGTTTGATGTACAAGAAAATGTGCAAAAATTAATTTTGTCATGTGTATGTATACATATGTAACAATAAAATGGTTATGAAAAAGTTAACGTTGAAATTAGAATATATGTTTAAGTCCGAAGTGGTGTTTTTATGAAGAGATTCCTACATACACAAATGTGTAAATTCTGCTGGGAATATAATGTTTCTCATTATTCACAACGTGCTGTAATTGCTCTTTCATGTAAAGAAAAATGTGTATACATGCAAGAAAGCATATAATGAGGTACTGTCAGAATGGCTACGGTTCATATTAAAACAGAATGGTATTCTTGCAATGCGTTTCAAATGATGACTGCATTACCTGCACATTATTAGGCAGGTGTATGCAGTGTACGTTTATCGTAGTTTAATTCACCTTTATATTGGCATGAAGTAAAGTTGCATAATATCACTCTGGTTATTATTAATTTACACATGCATGTAATTATTCTGTTATTTCAAGTGTTAAATTGTAATAATCATTTTGTTGTGCTTGCATTAGCTATATAGGTATTGTGGTTATTATTAGCGACTACGTTGAATTGTAAAATAAACAACCGAGAATATAATTATGGGAAAAGTTTAAATAAATGTTTTATAATACAAGGTTCTGGTATATGAGAAATGGTAATAAAGAACAGAATCTATTATATACATGTATAAGTATCGAATACTTGGAATAGAAGAATTAAACTTTGATATGTCTTCGAAAACTGGACGAATGTGTGCTTCAATAAAAAAAGAATGGCTGCTGGTCGTAAGTTTTTGAGTGCATGAATATTTTAAGGCAGACTAGATTATGTATCTGGAGTACTTCTGTCTACTTTGATGTCTGGAATGGTCTGGAAGAAAATGCGATATATGAAAGGAGAGTGCCTGTTGAAATAAGACATTCGAAAAGTGCATGCACTATACCTAGAACTGGCTGTATTAAGAAAAAAATTATTTATAAAGAAAATTCTATTAACAATGTTATAATAAAGCAGAATACGTTCAAATCATTTATTTTGGTTTGGCCCGAAAGAACGATTGTCAAACGAAATCAAAATATTCTATTCATGTGAGAAAAATATAAAGATTGAACCATGTGAATTTGAAAAATTTGATATAAGTCAGATAAAAAGTTGTAAATACATATTTGCTTTACGAAATTCATTTTATCCTATTGTAAACACGTTGTTGCTTTAAAGTACATTGACTTACGCACGTACATTTAAGTTTCGAAAACTTTATTAAACATCTTACATTTGAAAGTTAAACAGACGTGTAACATTCAAGATTCATATCAAACAAATGAGGTGTAATAAATTTCAGCAAGTTCAACGCTACACATCTTAGTTCTTTGCGGTATTTACATTCATATATATCTTAAGCATACAGTTTCTTTTTCTCATATTTGTTTGTCAGCTTGCTAATATATAACTAGACATGAGATTGTAAAAATAATCTGCGTATATTTCTTCCAATATTCTACTATGTGTATATTATAAGTAGGTAAATATTTATCCGAATATTGTTTATTTATTAAGTTGACCTATACGTTTGGATGTACAGCTGAATCACTGGCATGTTATTTTTCTTTTTCCAACTGCTAGAAGAACTTAATACATTGCCATTTCCCCTGTGTATTGACAGCAGATAGTTCAACATTTCTCAGGTGCAGTCATTTCATCGATCTTATTCGATATCCCTCATTTTCTCTCCTTTCCATGTTCATTACCAGGAATTTTTACTGCGCTCCATTCGTTGCCAACCACTCACTTTCTGCCTCTTTGTAGTTTATGATTATTAAAACAGAAACGAGGGGTACACGAACGTGTGAACAACGCACGAAATACGTTTCGGGGCAAATTTCTACGTGCCTTTACACCGTACTGTAATATGAAACACTAAGAGAAAATAATGTTATCTTTTTGTGGTCATTCATAATATTTTCAATGAAAGATATGAAGATATTCCGTATGAATGTTGTAACATATTATTTTCTTTTATTTTTAAAAGTAAAATATTAACTATTTTCATACTTAAAACTGTATTGCTACTTGTAAGTGAATAAACAATATTTCAGAAAATAATCATATTATTTAGCATTAAATAAATAATATTTTTTTTATTAAAATATAAGAAGTTTTATTTATAGCGAATAATGTTGATAATTCCAGCGTGAAATGTAAGAAAGCGCTGATCTGAATGGCGATCTAATCAAGAGTACGGATCGTGTTGATCCGTCGGAACGGTGAACGTTAAAACGTCGCATCTGGTGAACGCAGCGTCTCGTTCAAATCACGCAAGCGCGTCGGTGTGCGTCGCGTTGCAACGACGGCGTGAGATCGGCGTCGAGATGCTGGGTCCAGGCGTCCTGGCTAGTCCCGGTCCGGACGCTAAGCGCACTGAACGCTACGCGACGCGTCTCTACTGACACAGTTTACGCTCGTACCCGTTCACACCAGGTCATTAGCGTTTCGGAGTGTTGTTTTTTTTACTCTCTGGCTGCTCGTGGTGTTTGTGTACGGCGCGGCGCGATGTTGATGATCTTCGAGATGGACATGTGACTGTTTTTTATTGTAATATTTTGATGTTTTCGTGAAGTTAAAAAACGGAAACTGACAAGCGCGCGATATATTAAGGTAAAAATTGTTTTTGAATTTTTGTTGTTGATATGTGTGATTTGGTGCTAACATATACCAAAAGTAACATACATATTTCATGTGGATGCTTACAAATATTTACAAAATAATATAGATTTTATTTAACAATTTGTAATTGTTATTAAACAAAGAACATTTTTGCCTACATTTGTAAAACATTAAAGTTTATAAGATTTCAATATTTATGTTTATGATGCTTGTTTTATTTGAGAAATTTGACTATATTTTTAATTTATTACAATATTAAAACAATAATAAGTTTTATGTATTTGATAAATAATTAAAATTAAAAAATAGGAGAGCATGTATGACAAGGTGTGTTGATGTGAATGAAGCAAGAGAGATATGTAAAGATAGGAGCATATAGCGAAGGATTGTGAAAATGTAAATGAAAATGCAGAAATCTGTGGACAGAGTGCGCGACAATGCTGGCGAAAACTTAGTTCATTACAGATCATGCACATTATATCTTATGCATAAATGATTTATGTAGAATATAGCTGGCGAATGTTTTGTAAAATAAAGGGTCTGCTACCCCAGTAATGGGAAAGGCGTGATGTTATGTATGTATGTATGTATAAACAATTAGATTTATAAAGTGTTAAAAACAAATAAAGAGTAATTTCCTATTGCATTTCAGTTAGGATATATTTATAATAATATTGTTTTACGAAATTGTTAGCATATTTTAAAGTTCTAAATCAGTAATTCTATTTGGTTGTTTTAGAAATATCTTTTTTACAGCGCAACAGATTCCCGACGGATGTTATAAATAATATTTCGTCTGACACTTTTAGTTTCAGTTAAGATGTCAGATACTGAAAATGGTTATAAAATACGGTAATGCTGATACAGATAAAATAGAATTATAAAATATATATTCCATACAGCGAACTATGACATTCAATTTCATAATTCAATAAGATTGTATATCTTTAGAACGTATCTAAATGTTGAGTTTATCTAAATAAATTTCATTTCGTTATACATACGTTTGAAACTATGAAAACATCATTTGCTTTTGAATGTTTTTAAAAGCATTTAAGATTTGTTTCTGTTAGTTCTTTATCACGAGGTTCAATTAAATTTTCTGCATTGCATTAATGAATACGAAATCCACTGTGAAAAAAAATTAACGATTTCATAGGAAAATATAACGGATAACGTTTTTCGAGTTTTCTATATAACAGAAAAGATGCAATATGTTTTTTATGTTAATAAAATTATTGTACATATATAATAAAAATACAAGCGCTAAAAGTGCTGAAATTGTTCATTTTTATGTAATCTACATATTATAACTAAGATGGTTATGTGGTGTTTATGTATCAGAAAGGCAATTTCATGCTTGAACCAGTTTGATCAAAGTTAACAATATTATTTATGCATGTTAATGAATGCAACCACATCTCGAGATGCAAACTAGAAGGTTTGTTACCAGAAACATCAGAGATCATCACAAAACTCGTCCGTTCAGTAATGCTGATTTACATTTTAGTTATTATTACAGACGAAAGTACGTTAGCATTAAGACTAAAAGATAAACCTGTGCCATTTGTTTAAAACTGTACGCCATCGGAGAGTTTAACAATACCATTGTCCCCTGAGTCATGTGCTCCGTCCGTTCAATTTATATTCACTAATAATGCACGAATTCCCACGGAAAGAGTACCACATACTTCATGTGTTAACGGATGCAACGAATATGGAAAAACACATACGCTAATAGGAAATTGCTAATTAATGATTCGCTGATTTGTTTTGTGAACAAACAACAACACGACAATTATTGGACTGTAATAGTTGATGGTGACAGGTGGTATTACATGTACTCATATTATACGAGAAGTAACAAATCATAGTTCTTAATTTATGCTACCGTAAAATGAGAGAGAAAATTTCTGATATTCAATTAAAACGCATTAATTTACACATAAATAACTATAGAAAATGTCGAGCTCACAAAGTTGGACTGACAATATTATTTTAAAAATTTACATATTTGTATATACGATACTGTTATATGGCATTTGAAAAACATATACGTTATAAATCTTTAAAATTCGCAATACTTGTAAGTAATAATTGAAAATTGATCATCTGTTTGTATATTAGTAAAATTAAACTTACGCACTTCATAAACTATAAGTCGCGAATGGTGGGTTGCAGTGACAGATATTGTATTTTATGAAAATCAATATTATGCAGACGTTGTTACATTGTTTACCTTCATTTAATATTAAAGTTGAATCATTACATTGAAAATTACTATGACATGTTTAGATAAATAAGGATGGATTCGAATCTCAATTCGGAAGTTGTCATACAAGTGTTTCGCAATCCATAATGACCTGTAGATGTGGTAATTCCTCCCAAAGATGTTAAAAATTCAATACTGCTACTCCAGGAAACTGGAATGTAAAGAGATCATATATTCAGTTAAAGCTAGCGTTGACATATATAATTTGTATAGATTTACATGAAACATTACATCTCTCATTAGAATATATATATAGAAATTACCTTCAGTCTTTATTTGTAAATGCTACACTATATTAGTAAGAATTGCTATAATTTGTTGGAAAATCAGAGAGAAGTCATGTTTTCTACTATTCGAAATAATTTCAATGAAAATCAGGAAGCAATTATAAATTTAAGCTTTATTTGTCGGAGTTCAAATGTTTTGAATTAAAACTGAATTTAATTTAAAGTTTGTACGAGTTAGGTAAATCTTCTGACGAAGTTCGCTAAAGATTATATCTGTAGTTAGTTCTTAGTGCGAATGCAAGAGATAATTTCAGGGAGCTCGCAATGAAAAACGAGCGCAAAGTCATTTTATATAAAGAAATTCAGATTGTGAAGTGTAAACACCTCAAGTTGTCACAACTCGCAAACCATTTCATGCAGTCCCTTATAGATGTTGAAAAGAGCAATATTTAAATATCATATTTAAATTGTCATAAATTAAAAGAAGTGATCATTAAATACATACATATGTATATACAGATTCGGAGAAACTAATTCGAAAAAATTTACAAATTATAACTGCATAATAGTTTCATATTGTAAAATGAATGTATGCTAGAATATTTTACCCAATATTTTATATTTCAAACATAAATGTGTTTTTATTACTGCTAATTAATTTTAAAAATCATAATTAATTTTAAAATCACCACATGAAGATACTGACTAAAGTTTTAATTATGTAAATATTTTTGAAATTAATGAAAATTTTCATTTAAAAATATATGATGTTCTATATTTTATGTACATGTATTGATACAAAGTGATTTTAGCCAGCGCAGCAACAGATATTTATATATCAACTTTACCGAAATTTCATCTCAAATTTTTGTGTAACAATACATTTGCTATCAGTCACATAGCATCAATCTATGTCAAAGATCTTGTCTAATCGCTTGATTTTTAGAGAGAGAGAGAAAAACTACCTGCAAAGTAAGGTGTTTTCTTTTTTATTCATTTGTTTTTCAGGTTCGACCGAGGAACGTAAATTTCTGAGCTGAAACAGACGTTACGAAATTATATGTTTCTATACAACAAATTTAATTTAAATAAAAATATCTTCAATAAAGTACATATTAGAAGATTTATTTTGAATCTTGTTTAAAAAGATTTTTCCTAATATTCTAGTCCGTATGAGAAATTAGATATATGAGAGTATAGCAGATAGATTTCGAAAATGTATACGTGAAAATTAATGTTGTAGATCACATCATTTCGCTTTGATCCTTTGAATGTATCGCATTCCCGCAATATTACCTGGATTCATTTTGATGTGAATTCGCACAGATAGCATATGTGGAAGTACTCTGCTTGTCAGGTTGAAGTAATTATTTCACACATGACGAAACATTGTCGCACATCAGCAGGTTATTAGAAAGTTACACGAATTTCCCTGCAGTGTCCTAGTTTTATATCTTCCAAAATGTATTTTACAACGTTGCAATTTAATGCAGCTCAAACAGTCATGATGGAAATAATGATCGATTTGAAATATGAACGTTAAAAGTATCTATAGATTTATCTCGTATCCTGTGAAACTATTTTCTTCATGTTTGTAATAAAATACATAGTCAGGTTCAGACCAGAGAATTTTTGCTTCTCAATCAAATTACAAATGGGAGGAACCACAAAAAAGTATTTCCTTGTTATACTGTTTGTTTACGCCCTTTTTGTGTATCTTTGTAAATCATATACGAACACTAAACTTCTAAAAATATGTATGCTCGGGCAAAAAAATTAAAATATACATAGAGCTGTCAGACACAGAACGTAATTAATATAAAACACAAAAAAATATTTCACTAGATACTATACAACATATATGTAACAAAAGTTGAAACTTGTATAATATTTTTTCTAAAAATGTACCTAAAAAACACAGTTTCAAAATTCAACATAAACAACAATGTTACATAAACAAAGGTAATAGAGAAAGTCGATTGTAATTAATTAATATGTACGTATTACAAATAAACGTGGGACGCATTTTGTTACTACGTGATGTAAACTGCTGACTAATCCGAATATACAATTTTTGATGTTTTAGGTATTTAAAACGTGACAGTCGGTCCCCCTTCATTGTAATTAATTAATTGTATATTTGGTTCATTAATATGGATGGATATTAATTAGAAGACTCCATAGCTTTAGGAAACTTTTGCTTCCATTTGCAATATACGTAGTTAATTAATTATTTTGCCATATCGACATATATGGAAAGAGATAATGTTTAATATATTGAATATGTGTCTATTGATCAGGATAGAGGAATACTTGAACAGAAAAGGTTAAAAAAATAATGAAAATATTATCGAATCTCTTTTTCAATACAAAATCGATACAATTTTTTATGTTTGGTTGTACGCTAATCCACTTATTGTATAAACACATTTTAATTAAATGTATGTGTGATAATTGGCGATTATCACATATGTTCATTTTACCGATAAAAAAGCTCTGATTTCCCTGTATTATTTTTATATGTATGAAAATATAGTATTTTGTAATAAAGCATCGTATTTAGAAATAATTATTCCTTGTCTTATTTAATATACTAAAATTATAAACTTTGTTTTTCTGCAATTCGTAGTTTCTTCTTCTGAATCTGCAAAATAAAAAGCATAAGGTTGTTTTCAAAACATACACATATGTAAATTCATTAATCATCCTTTTTCGAGTAGATGTGTAAAAAATGTTGACTTAAATATTTGTAAATATCTCGTCATTTTACATAAAGTAAAAATGTCGATTTACATGTTAAATGTTTACTTGGCTAACGTCCAAAATTATGAGTGTTGAGAAAATAATCAATTTTACAAATTTTAACATGCAGAATTCGTAGTCAGTTGTATAGATATTTAACAGTTTGTAGTTACAAATTGCATATTAATTAATGCGATAAAACCGTACGTGCAAAAGTGGTAATGAAATTAGTGATGGAAAAGCTTGTGCGGTAACGTCAATAGGTAGATTTAAATGAATTTGTAGCGAATGTCCCAAGCACTGACAAAGTTTTAATGGAGCCCCATATGCCTAGGAGGTAGATATTAGTAGTGGCGTATGCTGAAAATACACAGCACACAAGTACTTCTGGTTAAAAATAAAAATCTATTTAAATAGGAAGCGTGTGCGTCCCGACAATAGTATGATGGATGGTGTTCATCACTCACGCTCTTTCACGACACAATCTGCTTTGCGTTCACATTCGAGTTGGACAGATTCTTTTATGACAGTTCATTTCATTGTGTTTGAACTTTGTTTTAGTGCAGAAAAGAAATGAAATTTATGAAAATATGGATTGAAACTGACAGAATCAGCATAGTGGCATATGTTATGAAATTCTGTGTGTCTCTAAAGTATTGAAATTAGTTGAATATTATGTATTTTTTTAATATAACAGTGAATATATACATTTAATTGCTATCTTTAGTGCAGTGTAATTATTTTCAAAAAATGGATTCTAAAAAATTTCTGAACAGTAAGTCACCCACATTTTTTTATGATTTCTAATTGATAATTTACTTTTATATATTAAATTGTTGATTTAACTTAATGAATGTGTTTAATATATCAATACAAATTACATCACATCTGCATCATAAACCAAGTGGAGTTATTCTAAATATAATCCGAAGGAAATAATAGATACTATCATTTTTTGGCCCATGTGCGAGCCAGTAAAGATTAAATCTCAAGTAATTTAATTTACAAGAATTAATTTCAGTTTGAAAAAAGCACACGTGTAGTTATATATATAAATTTGATGGGTGGTCCAAACACAATAAATTTTCATTAAAACATTTGCCAATCGAAGTCCACTAACATGGACGAAATAGAAAATTTCGAGCCACATAAAGACGTTTTTATTCTTTAGATTTTCAAAACTGAATTCATTCCGTGTTTGATATGTTGGATGTTTTTGATTTTCGAAGCTCATAAATCTATGAGGTTCTTTCACTTTATCGAATATTAGATTGTTTTCGATTTTCAGTTGCAAAGAATGATGAACTTCCACCGGGTACACTCAACGACAGTAGCTGATCTATAGCCAGGGACAAAAGTCTTAAGTTGATTGATTAAACTAAGAGAATGGCCACTCTTTTCCAGTATATTCAGCAATTGTATTAGCTTATCACTTCTGTCTTTATTATAAATAGTAACCTCAATAACACTTCAATAATAAGTTAGTAATTATTAATAGATATTTAATAAGTATATTAAATTGTTTACATATTCAGTTAGTGTTAATTTTCTTTTATTTAAAAATACAATTAATCTAATTTCTATATTATTATAAACTTTTCTGTGCCAATACATTAAAAATACATCAATTGTAAGGAAATATTTTTGAAAACACTGAAACCCTTTTAAACATTTATTTCCTTCGTAATAAAACATGTCTTTCTAAATATTTATCTAATAGTCTTGTGAGAATTGGCTGAAACAATAGGAAAAAGACAAAGAAGTGAAAGAGACAATGACTGTGACAGAGAGAAGAAGAGAAACAAAGTATATTATACAGGCGTTGCTTCTTTATACATCGGATGCTGATTCTTACGCACAAACATACGATGCTATATTTTCACCGTTTGTTTTCTGCAGCAACCGCGGTATAAAAAAAGATGCTAAAAATACATGCCTTTATAAACACTGCTTAGAACAACAGATGCACGTATTTTCTACTTCCGCAGACATAACATAGCCGCGCTACGCTTGGAATTCTCAATTCAAAACTCCTATTTTTTCTCTCTAGTATTTCCCTCCCTGCCACATTGAATTGGAGAACAATATTAACTCATGAAATTCACAAATCGAAAGTCTTTTTTTCCATTCGGGTTCGAGCAGGTTATTTTTTGCTGTTCACCACAATGTGAATAGAAATTTATGAATACATTTTTCTGGTAACGTGGGTTAAGTTTACAACTTGTAGCATTAGCTTGTCCTAAACATGCTTGTATGCAGTGTTGCGTAGTAGATTATTATACATAGTAGAATGTACATTAGAGTATCACATAATCTGTGTACAAGGCGCTGCTGATGCAAATAAAGATAGCGTGCGAGAAGGCAGAGTACGGTACGACGGTGCGTGGAATTAACGTACCGTGGGTTAAATTAATGATTTGATAATTAAACACGCGTAAATTTTATACCAGATGAGAAGTTTTGTTGATATTCGCAAGACGTTTATGTATAATTTTGTGAAATATGTCTAGATTTACGTGGAAAAGATTACACAATTTAGAACGTTTAATTTCATAATTAAAATACGCGTAGAATAAAGTTTATTTTGGCAAGTTTATAATTTATAAGTTACAGATAAGATATTAGAAAGTTTTAAACTGTAACACAATTAATCATATTGTGTAGCTCAAAATACCAATACATTGAATTTTAGGCCAACGTGTTTTAGTTACTCAAGTACGTTGGATAGTGACATCTACTCTAAATTTCAGGCTTCAGTTTGATATAACAAATATTAATTAATAATTCACTTCGAATACATTTTCATTTTACTTTTTCTTCATTTCACTGAGTTGAAATATATTTAATGAATCAGTGATCAGGAAAATATTTCATCGCGCAAATATGTTGCATTTAATTTACAAATATTAATTTTCATTTTTAATATGTGTATTGAAATTTGAGGCGCTTCCAAATAAATACCAAAATTTTGAATTGGGTTGCTACACTTCTGTACTTGTATCGTTTGAGTTTTCATAATTATTATAATTTTTATATGTTCTGACTTGTGTCTTATAAAAGAAAATACTAATTCAGATCCTAACCTTCATGCAAATTCAAGCCCAAAAAATAACAAAAAATAGATTCGAACTAAAAAAGCTAATAAATAAAAAATGAATTTAATATAATTATGTCCAAGCTTAATTGTATTTATTCCATTATTCGGCACATTCACTGAGAACTCATGAGCCTATTGGTAGATTTCCAAATATTTGACTTGAGAGTCTGGCCTTGGATGTAACTTAGGACCGGAAAGATTTGAAATGTTCGTCTGGTTCATTGAATTTACCCTATTTCATCCGAATTGTGTATCAAGTTTCGGCCTGAATAAATATTTAGATTCAACTCAATAAGACATTTTTCAATTTTATGTATACGTATATACATGTATATTTACTGTCGATTTTATTAAAAGCGAACTTTTTCTCGACTGAATAAAATCAAAAATACTTTCTTTGATTACATGGAAATTTATATTGTGGAGCAATATAGATGGTTTCTAATATATGTAATATTTAATTACTTTAAACATGTGACTGAATACTAAAATTACACAGGAATGTTCAGTTGTAAAAACTGTCCTCTGTCTGTCAGTGTCCAGACAACACTCACATTAACAAATGTACTTGTGAGAGAGTACAGGAAGACATAAACTTAATGCTAGACGAGCAATACATTGCCGTCAAGCGAGTTTATTTTTGAAAATAAAATCCACGTTGCTACATGGATTCGGGCGGGTGCTGTCCATTTGACAAATGCCATTGTCTCATCGTCGAACTGAAAATACACTGCTTCAACTCACCTCGTTTTCTAAAGATTTTAAAAACTTCGCAATAAACCAACAAACCATTTCACAATATTAAAGTGACAATTTAACAAGACGTGTACAGACAGGATACAATACGTATGCCAACAAAAATACTTCAGTGAAGTTATTCTCTTTTCCAAAAGTGAATTCGATATCTGAGGGAGGATATTTTTAAAGTGTAGATGTTGTGCAATG
>JAGJTL010000039.1:4201273-4234709 GCA_022063505.1 Calosoma granatense
TATATATCGCGTGTTTTACCGAATTGTGTTACATTAGCGATATTACGTTTCCTGTTATATTACAACTGCGTTTAGGTTTATTAAGAACTGTTGTAGTACAACGATTAAGTGGGCTTCATAAGTGTGAACTTGCATGTTAGTATTGCTTTAAGCACTATCACACTCTACTCAATACCTTACTACGGTTTACACACCGTTCTAACATGAACACACCCTATCCGGTATCATACAATTGTTCATCAAACAATTGTTCATTTCTCCTCATATTCTACCATTGTTCTAGCTGCTAGAATCTGGCCCATCGTTTTAACATTAACACACACGTTACCCCCACTACTTCTTAGCTGACTCTACCGATAACCCTTCTTCATTACTATATCAATTGTATCTGAACATTAATTTATCCTGTCTAACTAACACGCCCTGCTTACCTCCTATTAGCTTTAACTATCTGTATAAATACCCCTTGCGCATCCCAAATAACTCTACCTGCATCCTGAGAACAAAGTTACTCTGTTTACCTAACATATTTGGCATAAGAAAGTAAAAACTTACTCGTCACTTTTCAATAGGCTTAAGCACAGGCGAGCTATTGTAACGGGCTGAACAATAGCGTGAGTATACTGGACAAAACTTGCTTATTGTACAGTTCCGCTATACAATTTCATTGTAATGAAGCTCTAATTACTCGTTAAATCGAAAAATAAGTTTGTTATCTGTCTAGTATATTGCAAAACAACGGCGCCCATTGCAACAAGATGATTTGAATAGTTTATAGACTATTTTAATGTTTATTAACATTTAGATAATTAAATTCGAAATCATATAAAATATGAATAGACTACAGTAAAATGAGACATTCACATATTATAAATCACATGCTCCCAAATACTATAGTTGACGAGCTGGCACTGGTTGGGTGGCTGCTTTGAAGCGTAGCATAACATGCATAGCTGCATTCATATCTGTAGTTTGGCTCGCAGCAGTATACAGCTGTTTCTAATATTATTGCGTATGTATACATAGCGAGAGAGGCTGCAGTTCATGTCACTGCAATCTGTTGATATCTAGAGTCAGTGGCGCGAGACAAGAGATCATCTCTGCCACCCGGAAGTGCGTCCAAATGTAAATGATCGTCGTTCACCACACAGATCACTTACACCGGAACGGTGGTCAAGATGTAGCAAAGCAACGAACTCGACACTGGAATGCACAGAATGAATGCTCTGGCTCTGTGCACAACGGATGACAAATTACTGCTTTAAATCTGTCGTTTTCATTTGCTTAATAAATATGGTTTATGATGTAACAAATCACGAGGTTATTCACCCACATAATTTATAGATTTAACAGGCGTGGAATCAGGAATCAGTTCATCATCGGTTAGTGCAATATAATTACTAGAAAACGAAAGTTTCCTTTCAGTTTACTAGACTGCATTTTACAGTTTTAAACATTTAACTATACATCTACTAGTCTTTATTTCTATTATTATGCTTTATTATTACGAGTATAATTCATTCTAATGTATTTGTTAACACAATACTAAAGCTAATGGAATACTGCAATTTATTACTTTGAATATAACGATCCTTTGTTCTAGTTTTAGTTTTTGTACATTTATTCGCGAAATCAGGAAGTCAGATATATAAAAAACGTAATATTCATTTACAACTCTGACATTTCATGACACTATTGTTTTAGTGTTACATGACTGAAATAAATGGATGGCATAATTACTATTCTACACATATATAGTATGGTAATGTATTTTTCCACGTCTATTATTATTAGAGACTGTTTAACAACATAAATCACACCAAACGAGTACATTTTGTTAAAATTAAATGTAGTTTTCACATTTTTTAAATGATGTTTGCTAATTTTGTTCTGTATACACAATAATCTAACTTTTGCTAATACATAAACGCTGGATTATTTTTCTAAATACTGTTTAAGGTTTGAAATCTTAAATTACGATGTGGCCTGCAAGAAGTTGTAACATCTGGCTTCTATTTATAAGATTCACTCTCCAGTAGTTTGAAGCAAGAATATATGTTCAAGATCAAATTTTCCATTCTGCTGGTATTGATATATAATATGGAAATTTTTTTCCAGTCAATTTGTAGACTGAATTTATGAAAGCAGAGAAATGAAGTAAGAATTGTTTGCCAGTTACACAATTACTGTGAAAGTTCTGGCACGTTGTAGAACACTTACGGACACAATAAGAGTACATAAACAAAACGTTTTAAAATTTCGTTTCGGTAAATTTTGAAAGTAAAGTCGATTAAATGTGAAACTAGGCGACGAGAAATGTTGTCGCTGCTGCAAATAGTTTGTGAAAAACTAACGATCTTTTGCCAACAGAAATTTAATTAACTGAAATATATGGACGGCATGTGTTTTCACAAGTTTCTTAATAAGCGTCTTTTTAGATGCATGGAAGTATCCAGAAAGTTATCTTGCAGACAGAAGTACTTGTCTTCACGGACGTATGCCACACACAGAGAAAAACTAAATGTTCTCTCGCCTTGCTGTTGGCCATGTCAGTGGCGTATCATAATCATCTTTCCCACTGCGCTAATATGCTATATTCCCATACGTGAGCAGAAACTAGAGAATCCTAAGTATGATTTTCCAACGTGTATCTCGCTACGAAGAAAATGTAAATTTCAACAACTGCGCCAGCCACTTGTTTCTATTCCAGTAATGTAAACTTTAATATGTTTTCCAGTATTGTAACAAATACTATTTTCTAAATGAGTCTGGATTTTACTGATACACATAATAATATCAGTTATGTTAAAATATAAAATACAATACTAGAACTATTTCAAATACGTTGTACGCCAGAATTGCAACGTAATTTATTCAATGCCAAACAAATATTTTCATTGTATACCCAAAACGTTACTAAAACATTAAAGTACATTCTGATCGACCCATTATTTTTTGCCTGCAAGCTAAAACAAACTAAGCTTTATTATTTTAAAATGTCAGACCTGTCAATGGCGTGGTAATGTCATTTTTGTTTCGGCGAATTTTAAAAGGCATTGTCATCCAGCTGATACAGTTTGTGTAACGAATTTTAAAAATACTCAGTTTGTAACTGAGTTCGCATTAAATTTCAAATTAACTGGATTGGAAAAAGATAAATCATTAAACAAAATAATGTACATAGTATGATTTTAAACAGAACTCTACAAATATTTGAAATCAAATAAAATTAGATCAAAATATCAGAAAAATAAGTGCTCCTTTTTGTCATGTACATAATGATGAAAATAAAAAGATGCGCAGCAAACTTCAGAAGTCGTTCTATATTATCTATAATTTGTTTCACTGTGCATATTTGAGTACAGTTTCTACGCACAAAAATACAGATAAAATTTTAGGGATATAGTGAAAATGCTTAGGTAGTAGGTATTTGATGGAAAGAAAATACTAAATTATAAATTACATTGTCAGTTACCTGCGCATTTAGCTGTCACGTTTAAACAGTAGCGTAACAATTTTATTATTTGAAGATTTATGTTAAAATCCTGGTGCTTTAATTTATGCATTATACACCGTACAATTGAGAGGGTTAAGCACTGATTTATCTCACAAATATGCACCAAATTTCTACCGAGGTTCATTATCTGGCTAACGATGGAGAACAACGGTCTGATAATGATCTTATTAATTCAGAAAAAGAGTAACCATGACGCCAGCAACTTTCTTCAGCCTCTTTTTAATATCCTTAAAACAATCTTATTAATTACAAGTAAAATTATTCTTCTAGTTCCTCTTTAACCTGTTTTTCTTCGTCGAAAGAATAAACTGAAGCATCGCTTGATATTTTTATGCCAGGAGCAAAAGTCATTGATTAGTTGTGAAAAACTTACAGCGACCAATGAATACAGAGTATATTATTCAGATAATCATGAAATGTTCAAGTACACCACTTTAATGGGCACGTGGCATTCGTGACAATGGAAATATGGTTTGTTGACGTACAGTGAAATGAGAGACAATGAAACAACACTAGAGTTTATGTTTAGATGTGAAGTGAATACAAACAAAGCAAGTTTATACATGAAATGAAATATTTAATACTCTGTCTCAGAAATCGCGAATGACAATGCATTTATACAGAAGTCAGAAGCCAACTTGAGAGATATAGGTTCCTGTGGCAGTAAAACATGGAATTTGCTATGCAATGAATTTGGTTTGGAAAAAAATGTAAACTTCAAGATTTCCATTGCTTCTAAGCGTTGAAGGATTAAGTTATGAATATGTTATCTGGTAAACCTAGTTTAACTTGGAAAAGGCATTAATTCTGCATTTAACTTTGAAATTAGGATATAAATTTAGGGATATATTGGATAAAGGGTAAAGGAAACATGTCAAGTATACTGTGAAATAAAACCTATTGCGTCGGGCAGTGATTTTCTAACATTTGTAAAACAAGGTTTAGATTTTAGCTAAAAGAAGTTTATTCTGTATGAAAGATCTGATTAAAATATTTATCTGCTGTTTAGTTTATATTTTTCCTTTAAATAAATGAAAATCTCTTGCAGTTCTTCAAGATATTTCTTATTCTCTTTATAAACTGCCATATTTTCATGGAAAACATTTTTGTCTATTTTAAGTTATACAATTTTGGTTTTATATTCTACATAGAAAATCAGGTACATTTGCTTTGAGATAAGAATGTGTTTTGCGGGATAATTTGTAAGCTGTCCAAATAAAATATAGTCCGCGAGGGTTATAAATCGTATAAAACGTATTTAATTTGACAGAGGTTGATATAGCGTTTGTCGGGTCATAAGTTTTACTCTCAAGAATCGGTGGGTAGAATGTGAGATTATGTATACAGCTGGGGCAAATTTAAAGTATTATTGAAAATAAAACAAAATTTATAGCAAACACAAAACAGCAAGAGTATGATAACTGATTTAAGAACCATGAATTGCAGTACTTTACATTCTAGTTTGAAGCAATGTAATGAAATCTCGACTTCATTGCTCTTTTGGAATTAATCAGATGAATAAATTTCTTCGGAACGTGGCTTGCATATTCGGCGACTAGTATTCAATTTTATTCATGCAAATTATTAAAATGAAAAGATCCTGTTCTTACAACATACGTATATGTATAAAAATAATTGCTTATTTAAAAAGAAAAAACATTACAAAAAATTATTATTAACTGAAGCATTTTTACAGTTAATAATTGGGAAAACTGAAAACGTTAAAGAATGGAATAATTGGTAGAGATAATATCTATACATTTTAGACTGGTCCATTTCGAGCAAAACATTTCATTAACTCATTTTAGAAACAGGAAAATGTACTGCTTTTTCATTTTCCTTCAATATATTTTCTCGTGTCTTGTAATAATTAATGTTTTTATCAAAAATTCAAACAATGCAATTAAAATAGTATTATAGGCGAGAATTTACGCTGAACCAATTTAATGTTTTATTCGAAATTGCGTACATACTTACGATATTAGCCAAGCGAGTAATTAAAGAATTAGTAAAGTTTTGTGTACGTATTGTAAATTTCAGACGCTGAGTTATAAATTATGTACTGTGGATCAATGAAGCACATTACGTTTTATAATTTTAATGTGAAAGTACTTTTGTTCATTTGTACCGACTGAAAGTTGTTGAATATATATTCATACTTGCATAATTTTCAAGAATTACAGAAAATAAATTAATGATAATTTAATGCAGAACATTCATTTAATTTTTGATACACGGTAAATATAAACACCACAAAACAATTATTACTACATAAATATTTAGAATAGTTTAACATAAATTTATCAAAATAAATACTGTGGTTTATCTGTATACGTTAAATTACACTGGCAGTAATTAAGAAATGTATAAAATAATATAAATGTTGATATCTTTTACTGGTTAATTATAATCTAGTTTCATTATTTACGAATAGAAATAAAATCTTATTAAATTTACTGTTTTTGGCACAGTTATTTTCGCATGTATTTATGATGTGTTCAGAATTCACACGGCGTATCTGATGGGTGTATTATTGTTTGTATGTGCAGGGTCAAGGACGCGTGTACAAGGAGACGACTAGAGAGAGAGAGGGAGTGAGAAGGAGAGAGAGAGTGAGTGAGATCGAGCTTAGAGGGTCTGAAGGTGACACTCACGTTTGTACCGTCTGACACTCTACTGGACTACAGCAAAGGGCGTCGGTGAATTGTCAGGGTGACGCGGTATAGGGTCGACGGCGCCCTGCGTCCGATGGAAGTTGAGTACGACGGCATGATGAAACCGGAAGAAGATACAGTGACGCCACGTGAGAAAACGAACAACGCCTCTGGCGGTGGTTCGCACAACCACTACTCCAGTGAGTATATCTCTCTCTACAACTACGGCTATATCCGCGCGTCTATTCTATATTATGTACACTCGACTGTTTCATTTATATGCAAATTTAATTATAATCAAATTCAAAACTAAAAATCAACCACTGTTTTGTTTCATTTTGATAAGGGATTTTACTTTATAAAGTCCAAGCTAGTGTCTAGAGGAACATTTCAATTATTTTATAGAAAAATAAAAAAGAAAATAATATATGCAATTTTAAATTATTAAACTTTTCTATTTTAAAAACAAGCAATAAACATTCGTATATCAAAGCCAAACTACAAGAAAAAAACTGAGTCTTCGTCCAATGATTAAATTACAATTATGATAAATAAAAAAAAATATATTTACAATGTGTTGAAACACATTGCACAAAATTGAATTATTGAAGAACATGTGTCAGACGATGAAATGGTTGTGCTGTATTACATGTTGGCGATGAAAAGTGCATCGCTTATATTGAAGTTCCATCGAGTATATTGTAGCGCATGCAATTTTAAATTTCATTACTTTAAAAGCGGAAGTGTCCTATTATTAGATATTGATCCTCAGTACATAATGAAAGTGTTTTTGCCATTTACGAATATCAAGCACATCGGTTCGCATATGGCCATCAATTTTCAAATGGATTTTCTCAGGAAACTAGAACACTAGATTTGGTATTAGTTATTTTATATTGGAATTTGTGAAATGTTAGATATTATTAAAAAAAAAACTATGAAATATACACTGACATTCTGTATAAAAATTTTTGTAGGAAAACAAATACGTTTCAGTTATATTTTTCATAAAACTAGTATAAGAAATTCCTGTAGCATACCTGTACAGATACATACATATATATCTACATTACCGACATTCCTAGGCCGCAGAGAGGTACATATCTTTGCATTTAATATTCCCGGTTTGTTTCTGAGAAACCTGGTTTAATAACAGGATAACGTTACGTTACATTCCACACAAAGCCAAAAATATTTCGCATTTTATTAAATTCACTTTCACCATGTGCCGTGTTTTTGAGGCTATAACACAGTTTCTTCCACTTTTGGCAAGGCCAAAGTTTTGCACTTTATGACTGTAACTGCTAATGTATGCAAATAAAACTAACTGCGTTGAAAGATTTAATTACTCACGGTGGAACCCTTCTGTTAATTTAGAAAATTGTGCTCGCGAAAAATTCTAATGTAACCGCTTTGGAGTCTTTACGATCCTCCTGGGAAATAAATCTAATAAAGTCACAAATCATTTTCACGAATATCGCGCGCAACTCACAACCTTTACGTCTTACGGCTATTTTATATCAATGTAAATGAATGTTTACATCGAGATCTACTATTCAAATCAGTGACGTACCATGATATAACTGAAGCATATGATAACAGAAATCCACAGAATGGATTATGTTAATCCGTTAAACCACATTTTATTTCAGTAGATAATCTAATTACTGGAATTCATTAAATATTTTTGAAAACTAATTTAGGAAGATTAATTTTGTTAAAGCAGTTTTAATTCCCATATCAACATTTACCTGTAACCCTATTTACTGTGTGGATCGGATTATGGCTTTTATCATATGATTTTATGGGAAACGAGATTGGAAAAGCATTATCCAAGGAATGTAATAACCGTAAATAATTTTTATATTCATTTTAAACTAGGATTAAACCATTTGGTGGTAGCGATATGGAAAATTTTATATTGTACCTTCAGGTAGGTGTATTGAAAAATTCTTTTCAGGGACGTTAATGTTTCTTTGCGATGCTTCCAAAATTAATATATTGGACCATATGCGCAAATGGAAATAAAAATAAAAGTATAAAACTTTTCCAGAAACTTTTGTGAAAAAGCATCTGCTTTGGAAACTTGCTAATTTCTTACAATTCCAGTGAACTGTATGTATTTCTACCATTCAAAGTTATTGATGTCTCTACAGTAAAATAATTATGAAAAAGCTATTTTAGTGGAGTCATTTTATGTATAATTTTCTGATTCAATACGTTTTCTTATACTGTAAGATACAAATGTAAAACATTAGGGTACTGTAATTTAAATGTATCAGGGAGATAGTAATTTGTTTGGTAATAAATGCAATTATTACGAAGTACCGGATATCGAAGCACTTAACTTCTGAAGGTATCCAAAATCCTGGTTTAACCACATGTAGGATGAAGATAGAACGCGGAATACTCCAGTGCTCGTTGCACCAATTACCACAGATGCATTAGATGTAATTGTAATTTAATTCGCATGGGAAAACTTGAAAATGATCAGAATGATTAATGGACTACTTCATCAGAACTATCCGATACATATTAAAGATTATCCGCAATAAGAGATTCACTTCAGAGAAGATACTGTCATTTTCCTAATACATAAGAAATAAAAAATGCGTTCCTGCTTTTCATTTAGAAATACTTGCTTTTGAGATTTGAGTATAACAATTCTGGTTGCATGTTTAATTATGGTTTTGGCTCATAAAACAACACTTCTCTTCATTTAATAGCGTCTGGTAAATCTGTGTTGAAAATACAAAATTATGGTTGAAATGAAACTCTCAAGACGCAAGTTATTTCCAAAAGGAGTTGTATAAAATATGAATAATACCAATAAAATTCTTAAGCCACGGCAGAAAACAGGAACATCTGAAAATTAAATATGCGCTGTCCTATTTTGAAGAAGGTCGTATCTTCGTAGCTTATATCAGGATACCGGCTTGGAATTATAGTCTTTTTAATAACTCGCAGATGGTGTCGAAATGACACGGTTTATTCTCCACACAGCTCCTAGCATTATTAACAATTACAATCTTCAGGACGCATTCGCAGACGTTAGAACATGGGATACTAACGATTATATTAAAACATTTTGCTACTTCCGACGCTCGAAATTGAATAAAAAAAGCGCACGAATGTGACTCGGAACCGCTATATTACATATTTAATAACATGGTTAGCTCTTGTGAACCGGTATTTCGATAGGGCTGTGTCAGTTAGCCACGGGAGAACTTCGTGCACTTAAACGGGCCAAGTGAGAATAGTTTAGTGAAACTGTACAAAAAGCTGGTTAGTTCAACACCTCGTCCATTTGTACTCGGTGTACTTTGCTACATCTGGAAATGTGATGCAGGTTTGCTTTTACAGAAAGTCTAGAATCTAAACCAGGCATTACGAACCAGTGGAACGTTATTTAAACTAATGCATATACGCGTACATGTATGTACAAAAAATATTGATATATTTCATGGAAATTTTATACAACAAAAATAATATGCACAGTCAGGTGTGCACACGAAATCAATAACATACTACGTTGACAACAAACAAAGGAAATGTATTTGATAGAGGAACAAATTGATTCTGGGAAATAGCGAACAAATCTGGTGATTTGCAGGGTTTTAGAAAAATAGCTGGACTTTCTAGTTATTTCGAAACTAAACAAGTTTATGGCCGAAAGCAATTTGAATACGTTTAGTTTATTTTCCGGCATATCTAAACAGTTGCTATTTTTACTATTACACAAATATAAACTGTTATATTCTGCAGCATAATTTAAAATATAAATATATCCATAATTATATAGTAATTCTTGACAAATTATGCAAGCATACTAAATGTAAAATTACATACTAAATGATCCTTCGTGAACCTCCTGTAATTACGGTACTGTAGTAAAGATAATTATGCACAAGGCTATTAAATTTACAATTTAAAGAAATATCCATAACCCTAATATTATATGAACCAAATGTTTAACCATGAAGTGTACGTTTTGAAACTAAATTGTGCATACTGTACATGTTATGTTTCTTGGAATACAACATTTCTCATACAGCTCAGGGGTTCTATTTTGTACTAACATAATTTTCAATTCAAACAGCCTTATTTTCATAACTGTTATGCAGTAACAATAAACTAAATACAGCATTTACTTTTAGCATAATGATTGAATGTTTTAACATATCTGAATAAATTTTCTTCTGAAAGAAAATAAACTCATTTAAAACTATACGTGGAAAAAGTTTTCGTTATAGCGGGAAAGCGAGTTAGCGTCAGTGCGTTAAACCAAAACATTAAATTACTTTGTTTAGAATTACATTTTAATCTTAAAGTCTTCGTTGTGAATATAGAAGTTAAAATTTTAGTTATTTTCGCAAAGTAGAATTCGTGGTTATGTCACAAAATTGTTTTTTATTTATTATAATTATATTTCTCAACAAATATGGGTTTATAATTGTGTTGGGAAACTTTTAATTACAATGAAATAATACGCTATACGATCATCATAATTATCATATAGAAAAATGACAAAACATGACAATTTATTACAATGTATTATTAATCAGTTTTCTTGCGAAAAAATGTAAAAATATTTGCAACAAACAAACACTATAGAAAAGAAACTTGAAACAAAAGTAGGGTAGTGAGAGATTAGGACAGAATATTTACTGATTAATTAATTGGGATAATTCAAATCACATTGTGACACTTCAAACGCACTTCGTTACTGTCGCACGGATGTAGATCAGAGAGATGTGTGTGTCTGTGCGGTGGTTACATGATTGTAATTGAATGACAAAGGTGAGAAAGGGATAAAACATTGTGCCAAGTTCGCAAACTAGATTTGAGAGATCGGGAGGACAGTACTTGAGTTCATGGTGACAGTTAGCTTTGATCACCGGCCGACACTAACGAGTGATGTATCCCTTAATAAGAGGGGGACCTTGTAACGCATGTGTTTATTATACATCCAGTGTTGTCACATAGTCCATCGTATTTTCAACCGAGTTCAGAGTTATTCGCACTGTTTCACCTTGCCTCGGTATAAATAATTTGTTAATTTTCTCTTGCCTCTCATGCCGTGGCAAGATTTTATGAACACTGCTCTCTGAGTAACACTTACCTACTTTATACGATCGCCAAACTGAAACCAAATTGTTTTACCGTCAGTACGAAGATTTATATATGTTACTTAATATTATTTACTTGTATATTAATTAATTATGTATTATCCTAAATTACTAGGTGAGAAATTTGTTGGCGATATACTATATTTTGTTACATGAAATAAGTAAATTTCATGATTATATTATAAACATGTGTATAAATAAATAGAACATTAAAATCAACAGTGTAAAATAACTCGGCGAAATACATTTTATCTGAAATTTAACATTAGACTTTCAAATATACGTATATGCTCGCATATCCCTAGCTGGTTGTACAACAATAACAGGAACACCAATTGTATGAATCACATAAATTGAATACGAGTTTAATTGAATGTTTGTGCACAAAGTACGAAACCAACAATGTATTGTTTGACGTGCCGGTGCCAGTGGCTGTAAGCTTCGAACTTCAAATCCGTTAGCTTTACTACCATAATTCAAACTTGAAATCCTGAAATGCAGTGCACGGAAACTGATGCTGGAACAACTGAGGAGCACCCATTCAAACAGCGTGCACATCAACCGTTAAATTAATAAAGTCTGCTAAGAGTATTCACCGTGTTCTGTGTGTTCGACAATATTTTGTACGTGTTATTCAGCCACACATCCACACCCGTTCTCTGACACAGCAGATAAACGAACAAATACAAACAAACCAGTCTCGACGTGTCGAGTACAACCGAAAATGCGTCAGTAAGTTGTGAGTGTTTTGTAACAAACTTTCAGAGAAGAAGAAGAAGACCTAGATGACCCGTTTATTTCTGCATCGCCAGTTGCAAAATAATTCAATGTCTGCAGTGGTGCGCATGCGTTCTATTTATTAGCTTTGATTCATGTCGCCACTTGATTTATAGGCACGAGAAAAGTAAGGTTAAGTTTTGGGAAAAGGTAATTTGATGCTTTATAATTTAATATTCTTCTCTGAATAACTTTCTACACAACATAATTTATCTGAAATGGGAAAAATAACCTGGTGATGCAGAATACCCGCGTTTCATATTATGTGTTGATTGATAACATGAAAATTCTGTTTTTATTTGTTAACTTTGCTTCATGATTCTGTAGATTTGTAGTGAGAAGAAGTTTGATAAGTGTGTAACACAGAATACCTATTTTGAATAAAATTCCAAAAATTTTGAAATACATGTAATGAAAATATTTTTTTCCAATTCTATGGAAGTACAGACATAAAAATTACTGTTAGCTATGAATGCAATATATTGTCCTAGCATATATGAAGCATTTGTGGATTAAAGTTTAATATCATGAAAATATGTAGTTAATATCATTTTATTACATTTATAATATTCGTCAGCAACGTATATAAACACTTATTTTATTGCCAAAGTTGTTTTATGTGGCAATGACATTTAATATTTTACTCTTATGACTCATATATTCGAAATGGTAATACATTTTATGTATCTAATATACTCTCAGATAAAAATACCTTGCCTTACAATTTACTATCCTATATTTTGAGATTCATTTCTGGTAATGCCATAAAAATTTTGCTCATAAATGTGAAATATATAGTGGTATATAAAGCAAATATAATACAATATACATAAAACTTTTTGTGTCATTATTTTTTCAATTTATTATGAACCTATTTTCGTTCATATTAATTATGTGTTAGTTTAGAGATGGTAAAAAAGGAAACGCGAGTAATTACAGTTACAAGACATGTGATAATTTAAACAATAAATAACTGTTTGTGGTAGCATCAGTCTGCACTGTCAACCATATTTTAGTTAACCAAAATGCTGGTGTAGATGTACACATTTACCGCAAACATCCGGGTTAGACGCGAAAATATGCCTTGTAAATTTGAAATGTAGCGCAGCAACTGTAAACGAACCTTAACAATATACAGAATGTGTAAATACAAGAACAGTATGTTTGTATATTCGTTTAATTGTTGACTCAGTTTTTTCCTATTTAAAAATGAAAAGATTCTCATTAAACAATTTTTAATGGTAAATGGAAACACGGAAGGGAAAAGATAAAGTATATATGACCTGTCTTCAACAAAATAAATTGCATAATATACTGTTTTTATAAGCAAAGGAAAATGTGCAGCGCTTGACGTGCAATTTATAATATGCGGTTGGCACTGAATTAAAGATAATACTTGAGGATTTATTTAAAAGTTTTGCTGAATCTCTTTTACTAGAAACTTTCATATTTTAATGAAAAGTAAATAACATATTTGAATATGAAATGAATATATGTACGCTTGCTGAATCATATTTTAAAGTTTTAAACTAAGTTATTATTACCATTTTTCATAGAACGTTGTCTCTTGTGAAAATAACATAATTCCTTGAGATAAGACAAGAAACCAACAAATTACATATGTTATGTGCACATTAGATATATGCGATATCCCTCAACTAATATTTATTCATCATTAATTTTAAAATTTTATGAGAGGGAACAGAAAATAACCGGACAAGAGATTACTGTGGGCCATTTCACACACACAGTAAATTGTGACCACCATGAATTGTTATGCAAGTGAAATAAATAAGAATTACTGCTAAAAATTCCTGCAAAATTAATAGCTGAATAAATTTTCATGTGACATGATGTAGCACTGAGCATGGATGCAATTAATATTAGTTCAGGTAAGAACATTCTTAGTCTGCGCCAAGAAACCAGATATAAATGCACAACACATAACTGCAAGCACATTTCCTCTGCTATTAACCGAGACTACAGTACGCCAGCAAAATATTCAACTATTCCGATGCCAAACATTGGATTTGCATGTTCAACACTCCGTGTACTAGTTGTTTGTTTATTTCTTACTTTCAAGCTACAGATGATATTCTACAAAATTCAACACAGTACTCTTCAGGGATTATACACAAGATATATCATTAAAATATATACTTCAATATAATAACAGCATGCAGTGCATCTTATATACCTTTTACTACAGTCAATCATTTGAAATTCTATATTATATTTCAAATATACAATTGCAATATTTTTCAGTTCTCGTTTCAGTAAATTGAGTCGTACAGTTTTATGAAATCATGTAGGCTGTTTATTATTTGATGGTGCGTTGGTGTTTTGGTTCATTTAAAGCCAGCTGGTTTTCGTGATACTACATTGTGTATATTTACGTAAGCTATTTTATGTTGACAGTTTCTACAAAATATATTTCTAAACGGGCACATTTAATAATAAATTAATTAAAATATACCTCTTGGGTTTAATTTATAATTAGAAATATTGTATACATTGAATATTAATCTGTACAATATTAATAATATACACATAATTGATGCCTTATTATCAATTATTTCATATTAATGAAACAAACAGTTCGAGAATTGAACAAAAAATTGTATGTACATATGAAATTAATTGATATTGTGAAATGTACATAAATATTTCCTCTGAAATATATTATGTTATACGTCGTGTTATTACTTCATGATTTACGCGTAATACAGAAGCAGATTACGTGTAATATATTCGAATGAGCTGGAACATGTCTTTAATTTTTTGTTGGATTTTCGAGCCGGTTGTAATTCATTCAAATGTTGAAAAAGTTTGCCCAAATGTGTATTTTTTTATTGCGGCATATTTAATTATACAGCTACATATATAACGAATCTTCAGTTAAAAACTTGCCTATTATTCTGCTAAAATTTGAAAAATTTAACAAATCGATCGTAAAAAATTTCTTGTTTTATCACATGTTGGTTTAATATATACGTGTATATTGTCATTTTTAGTCTCTACAACAATTGGCGAATAAAAACTATTGCTGTAGTTTTATGCATATTAACTGTAAACTTGAACTCTGTCCGTTGCGCAGTAAGGGGTCAGCGACTGCTACACTTCTTCTCAGATACGAATTAGGAGTTAAGCTTTCATAAAAGAGTACGGAGCAACCAGTTCATTCAGGGGGTAATAACACAGTAAGCACCCGATATTAGAAACCAGCCGACTACTGTTCTCTCCGTTGCTCCTGTGCAGCAGCCGTTTGTACAAATGTGATGCAAAATAGAGACAGAAGTACTATCGACAGGAGGCAGCCAGGAATATTTCCACTCACAAGCGCGTTTACGATATACATTTGTACTCAATTCAAACAGCTATATGTGTATGTTGAAAAGCTATTTTGTTTTATATACCGTATGTATATAAAAGTGTGTTTTATATGTTGCAGCAAAAATAGCTTGAATTCTCTTGCACACAGCTGCTGTTAAACTTTCTTGTTTCCTGTGACCGTTCTAACTTTTATAGCAGTGTATTTATGTGTTCTTATAAACAGTTCAGTTCGCATTCGTGTTGACTTTTACATTTCCGAAGGATATCAATCATAAATATTTATTTTTTCCTTTTGAATTTGTGCTAAAGCTAATATAGTATGTAAAAGGAATTGGACATGGTGCAAAGCGTCAACATAACTTTGTGAAATGGTTCGTTTCAGTGCTGTTTGATTACCAACGCTACTGTGACGCTAAAGTAAACTAATGATAAAATATCCAGGTGTGACGGAGACTAATGGAAGTAGACAGTGTCATTTCCGAGAAGAGTGTTTTTTTTTCTACAGTGTTTCAAATTACAATGCTAACTAAATTCATGTTAAATGACGTACAATATTTTGTGCGCAGCATATTTCTTTGAATTGTGCTAATAGCTTTTTTTTACATTAAAGAAGAAGAGACATTCTTGATAAGAATTAGTATACCATTAATTATCCGAGTATTTTCGGAGTAGAATGGAAAATTTGACAGTTGCAAGGAACAATATGTAATTTACAATGATATCCTGGGAATTATGTAAATTTGTATGCAATTTACAGGGAAATTATGGCTTCTATGGAAATCCTATCATAGTTCATAGTGTAAGTTTAATGTGCGGAAGAGTAGGGATTTACATGTAGCTAGTATGCACGAAACGTTAACAAGTAATTTTCAGGTTAAGTACAGCCTATGAAAGTCCTGTAACGAGACTTTTCATTGTAGGTAAATTCGTGGAATGTTGTTAGCCAGACGAGAACTACTTATACTCGATTAATAGAATACACTTTAATTAAAATAATGCAGAAACAGCATTCGATAACGTTTTGTAGAAATCAACGAGACAAACAAACAACGAACACAAAACAAAGCGCAGCGAAAGAGCGAGAGACAGATGGAATGGAAATCAAAGCCCTGTGTGGCAACACACAGGCATAAATGATACGTGAATGTTGGCATACAAAAGACTACAATCCCCGTATGTATACAATATTTGTACATATTTTCATACTAGTCATGCGTACAAGTGTATATAACAGAATCGTATATAGGAATACTTGTTCCAGAAACGAAATGAGAATCATACATATTGTCGTTGTTAGTTGAATAAATGTAACACAATCACATGATGATGATACTTATTACTAGCTGTATTAGTCTGTGAATATTTCACAATATGACATTCACTTATTGCATATTCTAATTTCAAACATAGGTGAAAAAATCATTTAGTTTAACAAGAGTAGCACAAATGGAATAAATCCAAATATCGTTCAAGAAAGTATAACAATTTTATTTATTATTTATTTACTAGCGATACTTGAAACCAGAAGTGGTACATTTTGTGAGGCCGTAGAAGAATAACAATACAATAACCTGCAGGTACACACATGCGAGCTTTTCAAGCTTTATACGATGGTCGCCAGCCACTCTAAACTACCACAGCTCGGTTTCCTCTTTCTGATCGCCCGTTTTCCTTGGATATAGGATCATCGCGGTTTTTTTATTGTCAGCAAAAGAAACAACGCCCTTTCTTGACGTCTGTTTTCACAATTCGACGAGGTTTTGCTTCCGTTTCTACAGGAATTTGTAGCTACATTCTAGACGTATATATAGAAAACCATAACATGGGATCACACTGAATCCGATGTATTGACATTTTATTTTCTTGGCAATTTCTAACAAGTAATGTTTCTTTTAAATGAAATGAAATCAATAATTTAGAGTTTTTGTTATATGGAATCGAATCTGGTTGAATGTTCATATAGGTAGGGCCTTGTCAAATTTGGCTTACTAGCCTAAACAAACAAACGCTTGTGATTGAAATTAAAAATTCATAGACAAATAAAAAATACATTCGCCGAGAATGGAACCCATGTTTACCAACTTAACCACTATTGACACACATGCATATAAATATATATATATTTAATTTAGATTCTGTTAATTTTAAGTCATATATATCTTCGGTTATTTGGTCAAAAAATAGAATAACGTTTGAATTACAAATGATATTTACAGATTTTCTTTTATTATGCTTTGCAACTATATATGAACAGAAACATTTGTATGAGAAGAAATATATGCATTTTAATCATTGTACGTAGAGTATATGAAATATTTTCAAATAAAGTTTCTTCCTAAAGTAAAAGTACTTTAAATTACTACTGATACTAAAATTTATTGAAATATGTATGTACAGAGGAATATTCTGCAGTTTTTTTCCCGTACATTTTACTAGTATTTGCTCAATACAGTAGATATACAGTTGAACACGTTGTTCTGAGTGCATCGAATTCCCTTTATAAACACTGAATAACTTATTGTTGCAATACACTTGTCTCTGCTACATTTATATACACGTTTGATATGCGCACATATTGTTTTATGCATTTTGAATTGGCTGAAATGTCTGTGAGTATATAAGTTCGTATAAACATACCTGTCTACACAATGTTGCAATGTTAACTTTGTATGGAAGTGCAATATCATACAATATTCATTTATTATTACTTTGGATTCTGTTAGGCTATTAGGGAGTTATTAGCACAATTAATATGAAACAGTTATATTGCCATACCTATGAGAGCTTTATTTGCTGAAATATTAAATCAGTTAATAATTCAAAAGCGCAATCATACATATTGTATGAATAATTTGAAACTGTGCCAATATTTGTTAGTCATAGTTAGCTATTTCATTTAAAAGACAATAATAACTGACACGCTTCCTATTAGTTTTTATATTTCTAGTAAATATTATGAAGATATTGTAAATTTTACATGTGTACAAAAATCTACTGGTACAAATAAATTGAAAAGCGTGAAATTCAAGTGACCGCATTTGAAACTGCACTTCAGTAATTCGTAACTGTCATCAAGCAGACGGAAATGTTGGAACTGCACTAAATAAACAAACTGCAGATAACCGCAAACAAACTTGTTGATGAGTGGAAATGAATGATGTGGTGATGTATGTACATATCATTCGGTAACCACTTTTCGCAGGAAAAATAAATTCTCTACATATAACCCGCGAAAATACAAAGTTTCATATATCAACACATAAGCGTCATATAAATTAATAGAAACTACAAACATTGTCTGATCATCAATTATTCTTCCATTTGTGTTCATACATCGTCCATGTTTTTTTTTATCGATATTTGTACTATGGGAACGAAAGCAACTGCAACTCAGACACAATTTCATTTTTCCGGGAAAAATTAAAATCTTTTGTGTTCTAGTAGGGATCCGCTTAACGAGAAAGAGATGCAGAAGCAATTAAAAATTGCTACCAACTGGCGATAATTACTTTTCCTTTGACACGTCAAATCGGTAATTAATTTCTTTTTTCTGGTACAAGCTAACAATTCATACAATGCCTGGTGTAGTTGAAATCTAGTTAACAGAAGCATACTACAAAATATGATTGATTAACGCTGTTTCAAGATGGTTATTAAGTTTTATTTTTTAACATTCATTATAATTTACCTATTAAATATGATGATAAATCATTATATATTCTTTAATGTTAGAAATTGTTCTTGTAAATTTGAGAATAACTAATTATTATAAACTAATGATGTGAGGTAGTTAAATTAGTATATATTTTATCAAGATTATAAAATAGGTATTTAAAAAATACATTAGATTTATGTTTTGAGAGAGGAGAAGATGGAGTATTTGTCACGTGTGTCACTCACAATGATTTTCTCTATTTATAACAACAACAATGGACACGTATAAATTCTTACAGTATCTGATTTATTATTTTATCTTAAATGTCTCGCACAATGGCCAAATCCTTTTATGAGCACTAACAATGGACCGTATAAAATACAAGGCTGAAAATTTAAAACGAGATTTATTTCACCGTAAACACATAAAAGTCAATTTATCAATACCCTGTGAAATCCTGTAAAACGTTGCATCTAAAGTGTTTGACTGGAAAGTAATCCTTATTGGATCCTAGAAATAAAACCGGAAGTGACGGGCTACGTTAGTTAGAGTCTAATGCATCGCGCAACACTTAAAACATGAAACATTCATTAGATTAGTATAGCGCAAAGACGGTAAATTTATAATGGCTTTTACCGTTATCACCACTATCTTACGTATCTATTTTGTCTCATAACTGTTCATTTATTATGTACAATCAATATATATAAAATTTAATTAGTTTTTGGTACATAGTGCTAACATACATCCAAAATGTGCACAATGAAGTAGAATTTATTTAAATAACAAAAGCAGTATAACTAACTGTCAGACTCATGTTCATTTTAAAACTGTAAATTCAAAATTGACTGCTTTTTCCCTGAATTAGACTATATAAAATGCCAGAATATTAATCGGTATTTTGTTTCAACTTTCTACATAGGTATTACGCATATTTCTGTATGATAACGATTGTCATATGAAACATACAATGAAGTGTACATATTCATCTGGCAGGTATGTATTTTCAAACACATTTCTATATATACGTTTCCTATCTAGATTTCAGTCATGCAAATCTAATTCTATTGAAATTACGTATACATAATGTATTTGCACAAATACGACAATGTGTTTTGTGTAAACTGCTTATACAATATACTAATGCCTGGCTGCCAAGACTCTCATAGCATTTGATCTGATTATAGTAATGCAAAAATCGAAATTATGCTAAATGTAATAATGGATAATTGAACACAGGACGTTTAGTAAATTATTTAATTATATTTGTTACCTTTAGTTTATTTAGAGCGGTGTAGAAATAGAAATACCGTTACTTTAATAACAGAATAAGAAAATCATGTATGTCAAATTGTCAAATAACAAAATGTAGTAAACATATTATTTAAAAAATTTACACTAATAAAAAAATCACAGTTCCCTGCGTTCATTTATATAACTATGTTGCCATGGATATTTTACTGGCTTATGTTACCGACCATATTGCCACACCAAAAATGAACAATATGTAATGTTTGCGTAAATATCATACAGGAAATATCTGACGAAACATTGCATACATAATAAATGAACAAAACGAAGTTTTTATTCGAAAAATGGTATACAATTCAACGATGCCGTCAATGACAGGATATAAAATCCAACTGGGCTATTTAATACTAAAATTTAATTAACACATTTTGAGATCGTATTGCCTTTTGTGTATTGGAAGTTAGTTGGTATGTTATACAATGTAATTTTGTATACAATGACGGCTGGATACGTTAAAAAAGAGTAAAAAAAAGATTGACAAGATAATGGAAGCATGGAAGGTGGAACTTGATGCAAGTTCTATACAGCGCATGAGCGAGTATTTTCAGACTTGGCTGCGCATAAAATAGTTGATGTCAAGTATAATCTGAAGCATACTCTCAAGTAATTTTACGTTAAAAGGAAACGTGGCTGGCTTGTTTAATTAGTGCTTCATTATTCTTATTGGCCCAGTAAGTGTTCTAATATATTTACATCATTACTTAACAGCTGTAAGAACAAAATATGCACAAGTATAAAATAATATTGATTTGTTTACATGAAATATTTATTTAATTTTATAAATGCTCACTAGAAATTTGTAAGCTGAACTTTTACTAAATATTTTTACTTTCCACTTTAGAAATAATATGTTTAACGAGTAAATATTGCATTTGAGAAATAGTAGAATATAATTTGTTTAATAGCAATTGTAGATGTTTTCTAACAGCTAATTGTATTTTCTTTCAATATACTTCTCAGAAAATGTTTTCCACGAATATACAAGTATAACATTGGAAAGGTCCTACGTAATACTTTATTTTATGAAAAGACGATTTTATATTTTGTTTTTTTTTAAATATAAGCTGTTTTGAGATTTGATAATACAAAAATACATTGGTTATCATTGAATCCTTTGTATGTCACGAGGTATTAGAAAACTTTTCAGTCTGATTATTGAAAAAAATTCAGTATACGTGGAAAAAAGTTGAAGATCAAAGTACCTTGAAGAAAATGTTACAAAACTGTTTCATTCTATATAAAAGCTTTTGTTCGTCTGCTTGGATGTCTGTAACGTATAGAGTTTGCTGCAATAAAGTAACCTAGGCAACCTAGTCAACAACAACAACAACAATGACAATCCTCTTGGCAACATAAAAATAAATAATAGTAACAACGACCTGACATCCCACACGTATGTGGAAGGTAACATATTTTTGTATTTACAGTGTTGCACACAAGCCTACTAAATAAAAAAGTAAAAATTTTGCATATTTATGTTACATATCAGAATTATATTTAAACGTCTTGCTCTTTATTTTCAATATTGAATTCTAAAAGGTTTTCTTTGAAAATAGAAATTGATAAATAATTCAAAACAGTTTTCTATTCTTGCAAAACAATGAAATTTGCTTTTACAGTTCATTGTTTCGCCAAAGAAGATTTACAGAACAAAACAAGAGAATCAAAGTCAGTGGAGAATCAAAATTCGCTCCCGGCGTCATTTCCCCTAAGGCCTGGCCTGGCCGGTGTCTCAGTAAATAAGATTTAAAAAGTGCTCCGTGAAATTTGTTTCGCGCACCCTACTACCAGCAATGAAGTTCTCTCGCTGGGAATTGAAACAAGTTATCGTGAGAGAAACTCAAATGTCAAATGTTTTCGAAGCCGATGCCATCTGCGTTATTTCAACTGTGGTTGGATGAAGGTACTATTTACTCTGCTCATGTTTTGCCCCGGTCCCTCAGCCTACTGAATCGTATCTGAAATTGACACTTTTATGATGTATAAAAATTTATGTGTGATTTGAACACAGTGTGCTCCAGTTTTCCATGTTTTCTGACCTTAGTGCGCAATGAAATGAATAATTTGATGAAAATTCTACGACCAGTTCGGCGAATACCGTTTACTGGGCGGGCATTTGTTTTAAATTTATTTTGCTTTCTAGAAAAATAGCAACCGTTTTGTAACTTGCCGGATTAAATTCTGGATGACTGATCAAAAGGATTGAATATTTAAGTTACAAAGAGATGCACCTATATGCTTGGTTAAATTTATAAATATAAGACTGCAGTATTGTAAAGAACTGATAATAAAATTAGACATTGAGACAAACTTGCTAAAGTGAATTTATTTCAAGTGGTTTAACTTTGTGGCCAGTATGCTTAGGGTTTAAAGATATACCACCTCTTTTTAAACTTCTGATTAGCGACGGTAACTCTCCTCAAACAAACTTCCGTCCTCTAGAACTTACTTATTGAGGATTTCCGGTGTGTAAATAGGTTGCACGAGGAAACTGATCAAGTTAGTACTGATGTAAGAAGTTGTGGGCCTAATGTTATTTGGAAACTTTCTTTATAAATCTTTAATATTTTCTCTCTCTTTAAGTTTTCCAAAGTCGTTCTTACGACAAACAGTTTGATTGAATTAAAACTCATTACATATAAATTACTATACATTACTGTGTCTAAAATTCAATAAAAAATATTGTTTTTCGTTATTTACTAATCAAATTTATACATAATTCTCTATCACTGGTTTTTCAAATTTCATTCTTTGTTATTCAAAAAATTTATTTGAATTGGATATTTAGTATTCATTGCACGGCATGATTTTCTGTTGCGTAAACTGAATAAAACAGAACTTTTGGTAAATTCATTATTCTTATGCATGATGCGCACATACATGACGCATCGTGCGTCGTACAAAAACTTCGTTACAGTTTGGAGACACATTCTGTTTAGCCAACGGCCTGGCGATGTACAAGACGACGGTATAGGTCATGCCAAGGGTCAAAGTTAAGGTGTGTTATTAATTTCGTGACGTGAATTTCGATAGAACGTGTTCTCGTTTGTAGCAAGCGGATTTCGGGGATGTGCTGGTAGAGACAACTCATGCTTGTGGCTTACCAGAACAACACTGTTCCATGTATACTGGCGTATTTCGGAACTTGTACTCTGCAATCCCGTCTAATAAGGAAACACATTTGATTATGTGGAGCTTATAGCACTGTGTATGCACCAGAACCGGCTTTAGATATTTTGCAACAGAATCAACAGTTACTCTTTCCATCTAACGATTTAGTATTTTCACATAATACTTGTATGTAATATGTAATATTTTTCTAAAGAATTAAGTTTGAAAATAACTACACGTATAGTAAATATTTAAATGAAAATAGCGTGAATTGCAAAAATGCTGCGATATTTTTATTTACAAATTTTATTTGATACTGTATCGTAAAATATGAAGTTCTTTGAACATAAATCATCTATCATTTAGACTGGGAATGGAATGAATGTAGATAGTAGAAATCAATGTAATTCCGTGCCTGCAATATACCACAAGCAGACTTGCTACAAAGCTGAAACAGTTGCAGAGAGAATCTACGTGCTGTATAGTATAGGATCTACTATGTTGACGTGTGCTGTGATTCTATTGATTGGTGGGATATATTTGGAAGGTGCTCACTGTGCAGCCGTGTTGAATGTGTGAAATATTCATTTAGCTGTGTCCTGGTTTAATAATTAGTTTACTAGAAGTGTTTGAAACCATGCAGACATATTCCACATGAAACACTGGCTGACATTTGTGGGACAGTAGTTTATTCTAAACTTACAAAGATGTAGCGGCATTATTTTCAGAAATAATTCATAACTGACTTTGACAAATTTCCATACACATGGCATCCATACACATATTATTTTCTCTTCAAAATTTACGGACTAGTCTAATTTAAGTTTACATATTCTGTTTACAATTTCGTGTACATAAATATCGATAAAACGTATCTAATAAATGGTTATCAATTAATCGTGCAAATTTTAGTAATAAATATTAGTTAATTTACAATTTCTTTTCTAAAATTTGTAAATACTAAAACATGTAAATATACCAGAATAAAATCATTCTACCATTGCTTTTAGCGGCAGATCCATTATTTAGTTTCCTTTTGTTTATACAAAGGCACGTTGATTAATAGTGTTTAAAATAGCACGTTTTACTTAAATTTAGATTGTTTTGATGTTAATAGTCACCAATTAACCGCTGTGTAAACATATTTTGTAATCTTTACTTCAGGTGCATATGATTTATATCTGTTGTACACAGCAAACTAATGAACTCCTGAAATACTCCATCAAGGTTAAAGTCAAACGTATACATATATGAAATCATCCATTTTATTTGAAGAAAAAAGTCCAACAGACTGTATAATTATGATATTAAATCATTGTTTATGATGGCTTAAAAGCGTGTTGAAATACAAGACTTCTGGCTAAAACTCAAAAATATTCTTCAGATATTCTCTGCCATCTGGTGTTAACTTGGCAGACCAATCACTACCATTCATCATAACATAATCACGTGAATATTTCCAGGTTTTTTTTTGTCGTGGCAGGTTTTAAAAAATTAAGACGCCAACAAAAATATCGCGTGTAGTTTTTATTCTTAGCTGCTTTTGTTTAAAATTGTCAAAATGTGTTTTAATATACAACAACGATAATATTTTGGTAATTCTAGAGTAATACTGAGAAATTAAGAATATATACAATATAATTGACGTAATATTGCTATTAAAAAGAATTTAATACATATCATTATTTCCATATTTATTAACTGTTTTACACAAAGGCATTTATAACTAGAAAAACTAATAATAAACATATGGATAATGATGAAACAATTTAAACGTTTTTGAAGTTCGATACTGTCACGGAATATATTCGTTGAATCAGTGAATTTGTATGATTAATTACATTACTTTATGGTATATAATGTTTGAAAACCGGTATTGAGTCGTAATTTTTAACTTTTTTCAGTAAATTCTTTGAAAATTATCGAGTAGGAGGCGAGTGTAGCTCTTCAACGAACAACCAATTCAATTTACTCAACAGAAAGAGGAAAATAAACATGGGTACACACTCTCAAGCCGACGTTCAGAGCCGTCTGGGTCCGCTATAGAAAGCTTAAACGGCCCTGTAAGTGGTTTCACGCGAAATGAATAGAAATGTACTGTATTGCCAATTCAAGTTGTACTCTCAGGCGCACGTTAAATGCCTGCCCTGGAGAAACCGGTGTACATACAACATTTCTACTGCACCTTTACCCAACCACAACACTCCCAGCTACTAAATGTACGCATTTATTTCAAGTATTTCTGCTAATGAGACTTTTCATTCACATCCCAGAATCCTAAGTATATATATTTTACAATTAACATAATGCACTTGCCACTAAGGCTTGTAGTTTTGTTTGTTATTTCATCTTGCAAAAACTGGAGTACTACGATAATTAAGAAAATGATATATTCTTACGTACAATCCTGTATTGTATGAATGTAGATTAAACTTTCAGAAAACCTCCCATTTATATGTAGGTATATAATATGCTTGCTTATACTAAATATAGAATACCGCTTTATATTTCATCCTCACACACGAGTAAACTCGCGTCACTATATTATTATGACGTCACCGCCAGCCCATACTAGCGTAACTTCACATATGATATGTATTTATGAACATATCATGCTTTCCATTGTGAACAATAAAATATCGAAGTGAATTTCTCCACTGACGTTTATAGAGTATCAGTGATTGATTGATAAATCCAGGAAGTAAAGTAAATGAAGAGATTTTCAAAGGAGTGTGACATATTTACACTTGACTTGTCACTGAGAACGGTGAGGATTCATTCCGTTCTGTGCTCGATCGAGTACGCAAAAGGGTTATTGACATACTGACTTGATAGACGTTGTCATTGAAAGCAATGCCGTTTGTTTACACAAGTTGAGGTAATGTTGCATTTTATGCAGCTAGGTATCTGCCAACATGGTCTTATCGAATTGCGTATCCGTAAACTGTAAAATATATGAAATCCTTTGTAGAACGTCTACCATGCATGAGCAGCTGGCGAGAATATATGCGAGGTACGGTTGCACTGTATAATCTTATATACATAAAATGAAAATTATTTCGTATAAATTGTTGAGTAATGTACATTTGAAAGGAATCTGCAGTAAGAAATTCGTTGATAGTAGAAAATGCTACTTACTCACAATGTCCAAGTCTCGGATCGCATACATTTCAAAACATATAACACTGAAATTTCTGTGTATTATGTAAAACGACATAACTTGTTGGTTCTGCACCGTTACGATGACACATGTTTCAAAATAAAAATAGATTCATGTACATTGATATTCAGTTCGGCGTTACACTGTAGATATATAGGATCCATTCAGTGGAATCCTGGCACAGTCGTAGGCGGTACACGTCCATTGAAAACACGTCAAATCGCGGATAAATCACTGGAATACACTGCCAGATAACGAACCAGGGACCAATAAAATGGAAATGCAAAAAAATACCCGCCAGTGAATTGGCCTCAATTTACGGAAATTGAACTAGTCTTTTCGGGTTCATATGTCAAAACTGCCGGCCGGATGAACTAAATTTCATTTTTAAAGGTAACAAAAAGAACTGACGTCACTATCCAATTGGATCGCTGTCGATGCACTGCAATTCTTCCGTACTGGTCCGTGTTATTCTTGCCGTATTGATAGCACCAATTCGATTGAACTAGTATTCTCACGAGTATTTCATATTACCGCCTCACCGAGCAGCCAAGACCCGGGAACGATATCTTAATTTTACAGAAAACCGTGAGAGTAATCTCTACAAGATGGAATGGCCCCGTAAAAATGATGTGTTATCTTCCTATATAAGGTAAGGAACGATTGGAATTGTGTGTCGGTTGTGATTGGTTATCTGCAGAGAATATAGAGGAATTTATCTGGAAAGATTCAAGTTCAATAGGCCTAGAGTAGTCAGACATAATAGGTCATCTTATAATACAATGGAAAGAGAAACCGATAATTATTATATTGCTGTGAGCAAAACAGCGTGAAAACGTCTTCTAAAAGCAGATGAGAAATATATACTGTCATGGCCTAATATGATGTATAAATGTATGTTTTCATGATATCTTTCGACCTTATGTTGAACTGTTTTTGCTTGGTGTCAGTACAACTTATTTAGTTAATATATCCAGCCGGGAACCATCGAAAGGAAGAAAAAAATATACAAATTTTGAATTATTCATATTTCATTCGCTTTGGAGTGCAAAGCATAAAATATTTACTTTGATCGGCAATGTACTGAACAATTAAAATGTTTAACTTAATTTCTGCGTATGTCATCAAATATAAATTAATTAAACACAGACAACTGAAATAATGTAATCATGTTTATATCAGTCCAAATAATGTATAATTTAAAATTGAAATTTATGTTCCGGCAATTCAATAAAAAATTAATTTATAAACCAGTATAGTATTGATGAACATATTTTGGAGACATGTTGTGAATAGATTATGAAACAATTTTGTTCGGTTGAATATCGTGTAATTATATTCAATAAGGCAGACGTTCCTTTATTGTGCAACTGGTTCAGAGTTAGAATGAAGTTGTACAACGAATTTTCTTCTACAGTAAAACTGTACTCCAACAAGGGGTAAACAAAGTTTCATGAATTAATTCGGCAATAAATTACGTCGTATCTCGCTATCTACATGGTTCCGATTTACATTTACCGATATTGTACCGGTTCGAACTGCTGACCGTCCGTTCCGATAACTCTCGTTTCCGTTGCGAGAACCATCTACGGGTAACCGTCGACGAAGTCTGCAGAGAATTGGGCCGGCGTTATGTATCCCTTGATGTATGAGAATTGGACTCGGGACGAAGTAACTACATCGTCAGAAAAGGCATGTGCTCATTGCAGTGCCGGACTTAAGTAGATTGTTCACTTTGCACATTCATCTTATGTTAACTATAATGTACTTCCAATAATATAGTTGTTTCACTAGTCCCATTAATACTAGTTTAAATTAAACGCTGATTTTCATTGTAAATACTTCATAGCAGTAAGATGTTTAAATATGATATTCTGAAATTGACATTATTTTCTTCTAGCTTCACTAATATTCATACAATAAGAACTGGAACTCAGAATTGGTATATGTTACCCACATTTATATAATATATTATTTTGTACCCCTTAATCCGGGCCAGTTTCGTAACAACAACCAACTAGTTTCCGTCCCTGGCACTTTCGTTGAGGCAGATTCCAAAAATGACCGAAATTTAATCGGATATCGTTTAGTTAACTGCCCCGTTTGTTGCATGCGAAGTAAATTGGATGTAGTTCGAACTTTTCCCGAGATTTCGTCCGTCCTGCCGGCCGAATGATGTAAAGAATATTCCCTGGGAAATTCGATGTGCACCGTAGAAACTTTACGTGAAAACTTTTTTCTTCACACAGGTTACATTCTGAAATTAATTAACTTTTATCTTATGTCGACCCTAACACTCGCACAGGTAACTTCGAATCGATTTTAATTCGACACGACAACCCGGCCGAAGCTCTCATTCGATTTATCTATAACAATGTTAAACATTGTGATATTATTATCCGATTTAAGTTCTAATTAATTTATTAAGTAACTTCTAGTTATATCCTGACTCAGTGACGATAAGATTCAATCTTTATTATTACACTATAAACAATACTAGTTGATTTTTTTAAAGTAATAGTTTGTACCTTTTTAAATATAGTCATTTATCTAATAGAAGGTTTTGAAATTTTATAATTTTCGTTTTAGAATAGACATCCGTAATGCTATATAATTAATTTCAGCTTGTTTTGTAGTTGAAACCCTGATTTACTCGTATGCATGGTTTGTTTATCATACACCTGTACATAAGCCACGATGTGGTTAGTATTCCGCGGTAAGCTGAGCTTAGCACCACAATATGTGGAATGTGCCATAGATATGTGCATGTGTTTACTGTTGCATATGACACTATATATAGAGCACCCAACAATCGCTTCACTAATTAGCTCTTATGTCCAATAATATTTGATTAATTAATTGATTAATACAGTGTACGCAGTACTGTTTAAATAAACTTAATAACTGGCGAGAATAAAATAAAAATACTACATTCGAAATGATAATGAATGAATGCAAATTTGGTAATACCGTTTGAAATCGTTGTCATAATTTAAAGTGTCATAAATACAGACAAATGCATACATGTATATTGATATAATACACAATAACTGCAACCAAACTGACGTTTAATTCAATTCATCATTAGTAGTTTTGAAAGAATAAACGAATGGCCAGTTTTTTCATGCAAACACAACTACGTTTTACCAAACCTATTTCATTTTTCTATATTTCCTATTAGAAATCGATAAGTGTAGCAATAGTAGATATCATGTATCTTTTGTTTAGACAGACGTTGGAATCTATCCAAGTGTACTATCGTTACCTGAGCACTCACTGTTCGAACATCTGACAGTTTATGACAGAAAAGTAATTCCAACAAATGCATCCATCGATCGCTGACAATATTTAGACAGACACTGCATTCTACTGTACAAAAGGTCAATTTAATTCATTCCTTTGCATCAGCATCATAAAGTCACAACCAGAAGAAACAGGAAAAAATCCGCTTTTGAATCGTTTTACATTGTAGTCGCTGCAGTGGAGAAAAAAAATGAGGATGACTTGCACTACTCTTTCCAATCGAGACCAAAAGCAATTTGGATGATTGCATTTTGCGAAAAATTGGGTCCGCCAGCTAGGATTCCACTATATAATCATTTTATCGGCAAACATATTTCGAGAGAGGTGTTAGGAAAATTTGTCCTTTTGTGCATCTGCTATTTTATGCGACACATTGTGTTGTCTGTGTGATACGGTGCTTATATTGCTAATCAAACCAGTCTTTTCATGTTGTTATTTAGTGGAAGTAGAGGTTTAGGGGGGGTAGCTTGCAGCAGGAAAGGTATCCGATATAGCTTAGCTTAGCGGGAGATATGTTCCATTGTTGTAGTCACTGACGAAGGATGGGGAAAACATTCTGAAGTTCCGTGGAAGATGAACAAAACCTATATAATAAAAATACAATAAGAACTCTATAGCTGGGAGGAATATTGCGATATAGGGTTGATATGTACAAGTTTCAGAAACTTCTATCCGGAAATATTAAATATCACTATTATACAATTCACTTTATCCTCTAAAGCGTAACTAAAACTTTGACATTAATACATATTGTCAAGAATAACTTTAGACTTCCAACTGTTTTGCATACGAAAATGCATTTAGAGTTTAGTTTTGCAGGAAGAAGTTAAAAATTTTGTCAGCACGCCAATTTTATTCATTTCATGCTAATTTAGAACAATAGATTCTATGTATATATATTTCAATATTTATTAATAAATTATTTTTCGTTTTGGTAAACTATAATGTAGACACGAGTTTAGTGTTTTATATTGTGTTGTTTTAAAGTGGAAAAAGATCCATAGAAAATAGTAAAGTTCCAAGAGAATTTGCTGATAGAACATTCCCAGAAGGACTTTCAAATATTTTCTGAAAACACATTCAGTGTTATTATAGCGTCTGCGTAGTTTCTGCGACAAATTACCAATATAATTTAATAGTGAACAGTCTGTTCAAGCAAGTACGTGCGGTCACGGAGTTAAAATTTACAGCTACTAAGGAAAGTGCTTTAAATTATCATGTAATCTGATGAGGAAGCAATTCATTGTTCTAAAGCTGTGTGTAGACACATATACATTGTTCGTAAAATCGGTTTATTAACCAGTTTAGTTGGTTCATGAACGTTGTTTTTCAAAATATGTCTTATTATTAAATAATTTTCTTTCAATCTTATGACCCTGCTACAGTGAAAACATGAAACCGAAATTGAAGAAAATATATAAATAACTATTTTTCACAATTTTTCTAAAAGATCTTTTCTATCTAATAATATCTACATCGTAGGATGCAATTTTAATATTTATATTCCAAAACGTTTGTAATAATATTATATTTCTCAAATAAAAGAAAAAATATATCATATTACAGCGGCAGCAAACGTATTATGTAACAATTATAATTAATCAATGTTAAAATAAGTTACGAAGTTTACGGTTATGTTGTCATATCCAATACAATTCGGAATGATACTAACTTCAAATGAAAACTTCCAACAGACTTTTGTTCAGTATTGAACGATGTCGATGATGATTATCTTGATTATTTTCTTTGCGTTTCCGTGTACTTCTGAGAAGTTAATAATAAAGTCTCAACTATTGCAAAGTTCACTATAACTATGTAGTGTACAGCAAAACTTACACGAAGAATTAATGGAATCTGTTCAGTTGTTATACAGAAAATAATGTATAAAACTAATGAGTGCAGAACGAACATGTTTACGTTCCGAGATCCAAACAATAATTTCGTTGTTTTGCATTCATTAATTTTACTACATACTTGTGTAATTAATTTCATGACATTTATATAATTCTATGTAATACATATTTTAATTTCACCCTTATATCGGGAGCTTCTAAATATTAACTCATTTTTTCGGAAATATTAGTAATAATATCGGCGTACATAGTACAAATATTTTCATACACTGTAATGTAACATGAAATATTGTTTATATGTCGCTTAGCCTATACAAATTTTTTGTGTAGACTGACATTTTCGATTAAAAATTCAACTGAATTTTTTTTTTCATCATATTTAAAATCAATTCAGGTCAGAATATATGTCGCCAATGTTATGTTTTAAACCTGTAATATTAAAAAACAATTTTATCACCAGGATAAATTGAATACAGTCGTTCTAAAAAAACCTTTTTTATACCTTCGTATATAATGTAAATGTTATCAGGAAACGTCAGATTATTTATGAAACATGAAATTCAAATTTTCTGCTAATAAACCTTCTCATATATTCGTTACATGCGTAAATTTAAATTAACGACGCGTGAAAGAATTCCGGGCTAAGGAATTTCGCTTTTGTTTGACGGGTGGTTTTGGGCAAAAGATCACATAAATATAAAATAGCGAGACAGTAATGTTACGAGTTCACACAAGTCTGGCTGCGAGTGTTGTTGCCGAACCATAGTCATAGTCAGCCCCCATTTCAAGAGTGGCAGGGGGGGGGGGAAACAAAACGTTTGTTCTTAAAAACTAGTGCAAACAATTACACTCTCATAAATCAAGACGAGAAAAACAATATTTCAAAAAAGTAAATTACGTATTTGTCTTCTTTCACAGAACACATAAGTTACTTGCTTTTCGTTTTACACAAAGAACTCTCTGCAAATGTAATCTTGAAGTCCCCAAAACGTTTCCTTTTTTTCCACAAAATGGATGATTGTACGCTAAATGGCGTTCAAATTTTGTCACAAAAAAAATCTGTGAAAATAAAGCTATAATATATGTGCCATATTTATTTATGAATTCTGCGTTTATGAACCGGAAGTACGAATTCTGCGCTACAATTTTAGAAAATAGCCTTATTTCAAAAACGTTCGTGAATATTAATATATTTGAAACGGGTTCTTTGATGTTTTCCAAGTATTTTTACAAATTGCCACTCATTTTTCATGAAATAAAGTAGTCTATTTTAAAACTGCAAAATTCCAATTTGCTTCAATTTAGTACCGTTTTATGTTTTGTTATTGGTTTCGGAAATGACAGTTTTATGTATGCACCAGATATATTACTTACTCCTCTTATTTATTGATGTTGTGGATTCGCTTTAAGCTAGCGTTGATTTGGATAACCCATTAAATTTATTAGAAATCATTTGGATTTATTTGAGTAGATACTCATCTTTACATCTCAATTAACCAGCCCCTTTTGAACATACACTTGTATAGAAAAAGACTTAACCATTTGAAAAAACTGTACACAAAACACATGTTATTTCCTTTTATTTCTCTGTACATGTTTAAATTTAATCCTTTCTAATTGGATTATACGACGT
>JAGJTL010000039.1:4238495-4255790 GCA_022063505.1 Calosoma granatense
TATATATGAATTAATAATTAACTAATCCCAGGTATTTGTTTATTGGACAGCACAATATTAATGCAAACATATCAGTTTAAATACTGTGCTTATTCAAATCAGGAAAATAAAATTTGTTGTATCTAAAATCTGACTATGTGCACATTTTTACAAAAAAAAATCGAAAGCCTCTTTGTAACCATATAAATGTACATCTGTTGGTTTCAATAAAAACCGACACGTTCAGGATAAAAGTGCTTCGTACTTAATATCCGGCCTGAAAAAAATACAGCCGGATATTTTACGAAAATTCAATTTTAAAACTAATATATGTGTCAGATTGTCATGTGTTATTATTTGAATGATATTCAACTTTTTAATATCCGGTATATATATACATTGTTAACGATACTATATAAAGGTACGTAAGCTGTCTACACAAACATGTTTTTGTATATTAAAATTATTTTAAAATATAATGTATATTTACAAAGGATGTCTGCTTCGAACTGTAAATTTCAAGAGTTGCATAAATAATATAACAAATGTGTACTTATATTACGAGTACTTGCTATAAATATGTTCAGTACATTTCCTTATCTGCGATTTTTATTCAAATGACAAGAAGACAAGAAGGCAATGATGGTCATTGAATATCTGAATTCTTGTAGTGTACTGCATATATGAATACTGCAACATACTGAAACTTTGGATTTTCATGGGGTTCTCATAGTAGTTTATATATGTTTTGTGACATTCTATATGCAGGTCAGAATATGAATCTATAACCAATATCACTTCTATGGATTTTTCTTTCTTAGCGTCAGTTTTATTGTTATTTTTTCAAAATTGATTTTCATATATTGAATATTATATAATACTGCAATTTAATGATATGTGGTTTCATTTATTTCAATGATAACGTTAGACTAAGTAAAATTTCTGGACTTTCTATATGTATGGTGTTTATCTCCTTATACTTGGCTCCAATACTTGTTCAATATGGCTGTAACGTCACACCCAGGGCTTTTCTAATATTTGCGCACGTGTGTTCTAACCCTGTGAACCCGGTACTTGGGTACTTGGCACCAGTTCAATGCCGAACTTTCTCAGATCCACTCTTGGATCTGCATCGGTGAGTCGTCCGTTGATACGGGTCTAAGTTTGGTACGAAAACAAACGCGGCTAACACCGCAGTTACCAGTGTGTTTAACCAATGGATTTGCAACAACCTCGCACCTCCAGTATCGACCGACAACGTACAAACTTTAATCTAGGATCATTTGAATTTCTAATTGAATCAATGATTTAATCATCATTTGTTGTATAAATGTTTGTTCAGATGTGAAATTGGGATTTCTGGGGATTTAGTTCATGTATTTATACGTACAGTTAAATATTTATTTCAAGTGATAGAAAAAAATAATTTATCAATCAAATGTTCATAAATTATATTTCATGTGTTATTTATTTTCACATCATAAATAACTGATGCGTCACATATGAGAGATCTAGTAACATATTTAGAAAACCGTGAGAAATATAATTTCACAATGCTATCTTATGATTTGTACGTAAATTTTTATTATTTTAAATATAAAATGTCCTTGTCGAAATGATATGTTATCATCGAAGCCTGCAGCTTCCAAAAATGACAAATATGATTAAAAAGTTACCAGTCATTGTTTTTCAAAAACTAAAAGAAAAACAAACTACGAAGATGATACAGATATTATGATCTCATTTCTCCATGGTTTGTGTACCAAATAATATTTGGTCATCTAGAACTTATTCCATAAAACAAACATGTTTTATAAAATTGAATTTAAGTTTAAAAATATAATATTTTGACCAGATGGAGTATATCTTAAGTTTTACAGTTTTTCAGCCAGTAAAAAACCTTGTTATTCAAATATAATATTTGAGTTTTATATTGAAAGTAAGGATAAATTCATCAAAGGCACATACGGCTCTAGAATTTACTGTATTACTCTTCAAATAAATCCGTCATGTGAAACATCAAACATCAGTAATGTCCATTGATTGTTAACATGGATGATCAATACAAACTGCTTCAGTTGGATCAAAGGAAATGTATTGAGACTATTGATCTGTAGTTATTTAAACAAGCAACATACATCAAGTATTGAGACATGCTTTTATGCTTGACCCGTATACATTTATTTGAAATGTATATACATAAGAGTAAAATTAACTAATAAATCCTTAACCCAAATCGTTCAATAGCCGTATATCATTTATTAGAATATATGATTAATAAACAAATAGTGACAATGCTTACGTTTGAATAATTGGGTTATGCATTCTTGATATAAATATGTCGTATATTCTAAATTATAATTTTATTATAAACAAACAAAAGTGTTTGACAGCTATTTGCTTTTTCTTCGTTTAGTTTTCAGTTGAATAAACATTCACACTTGTATTTTACACTTTAACTTATATTGAATAATAAACAAATACATTCTGCTAAATTACTTTCTCAAACAAATAAAATGTGACATATTCAAGAGACATTTCTGTCGTTTCATATACATTCAATACATTGTATATGAATAGAAATTTCATGGTTGTTCGTTTCCTGCTGAATGTGCAGCAACATAAGCAGCTACTAGAATTTAACGTGTTTCTCCGTGCCTGTTTCAATTATTTAAGCAAACATCATAAACTAACAAACGCTAGGAGTTGCTCGAGTGCGTAGCGTAGTGCAACACTAGATGGCGCGACTTATACATACATATATACGAGAGAGCTGAATGTGTTCGAGCACATTACATTGAGTGCAAGTAACGTGACGTTACAGAAACGTTAACTGTACATCTCCTTCTCCTATTAATATCCTGCTTGCTAGTTTGATTGCGGCGCATGTATACTGGCTTTGTGCACTTCCGGGCATCAAAATGGCTGCGCTAAACTATTTGTTCTATTTCGGGATTAGGGTAAATACGTCAGCACACGGCATACTAGATTCTTGTCTTGTGATTTAATACATCAACCATTGTTCTAGTTAATGTCCATTAACGTATTATTAACATTACACAGTAATGAGCGAATGCTGTAACACATGTAATTTTATTAGGAATTACAGCTAAATTGCGATCGATTTCATATGAAGCTAATATATTATTGTAAATACCGCATACCAATCACTACGAATTGAGATAATTTATCCATGAATAAGTATTGTCAAAATAAAACAAAAATATAGTATACAAAAATCATTTTAGTCATGGTCATAGTTATTAATTTCTTATGATCTTAAGTGAAAAAAGAATATACTAACATCCACATCACTTAAATATTTCAAATGCATCATAAACATAACCACGAAAAAGAAAAATAAACTAAGAGCAACGATTACCTGTACGTAATGTCAGATGATTTAAAAGCACGATGTTGAACTCACAAATTCCGCGAAATTGAAAACACAAAAAAACAAACGAGCATACAGGTCAAATACGAGGCAAATATTTGCCGACTCTTTGTGTTGTACAATGTGCTATACATTTTTTTTATCTAACAGTACATATTTGAACAATTTTGAAAAAGACTAGTATTAATTATATACTGTTGGTTCATATATCTCACTGATGAACAATTCGTTCACTCGTAATAAATGTACAGAGACCGACAAAGTAAATATCATTTTGTTAAAATAAAGTAAGTTAATGAGAGATATTACATTATCTTTGACTTTTGAATTAACGAGATCTTACTAATGGGCCTAAAATAAATAAATATGTCTTTTCTTTTTGGTAAAGAATATATTATTTGTATTTTCCATTAAAATTCGTCATGAAAATAATGAACTTAATATGGATCCCGTTTCCATCACTTGTTCATTAAAAAAGTGGCTCTGTGATTAATTCAAAGAGAGAGATTTCATTAATACCTTGTCATTTACAAGTAATAAGGTGCCAGTTGCAGGCAGACTACAGACTCGTAAGTAAATGCATCAACTTGGTGAAAATTTCATGTAAATTCTTGAAATTTCGTTGCAAAAGTATTTCGTTGCAAAAGTTGAAGAAACATACCAACGACCCTGGCCTTTTTACTTTCTTATACATAGTATAAAAAGAAAGTATTGTTACTTTTGCGTTAATAATTTCCTGTCACAAAAGGTTCTTCTGTTACACGTCCCTCCTGTTGTCTGTGCGGACAGACTGCCAACTATTCAACCAATCACGTTTTACAAGTTCAATCACTCATGATGTTCGAGGACTTTTGCAGATGTCTGTGGCATGTCAATCCATAATTTACGCATAGTCAAACATATTTAACAGGGCAATTTATTCAAAATTCTCTTTAGGATCTGCTCGTGAATTCTGTAATTAATACTGGATCAATAACATGCGAATGATTGTCAAGAAAATTAATAACATATTTAGCACTATATACTGTATGTAATATATACTGACATAATTTAACATTAAACGTAGAATTATAGTCTTAGTTTTATTATAATAATCTGTTGATTATAAGGTTCCTTACAAAATCTAATATATGTCCATAAATACATGATATTACATAATTGCCCAGATAATTAGAATATATAATATTTAATTAATTTACCTTACTACCTTAAATAAATACTTGTTCTATATTTATTTATCATTTGGATTTTTCTGAACTAAAGGATAAAGGCACAGACCGATTCACAAAGTGAAAACTTGTACACATTTAAGCTGGTAAATGGGCAGAGCGTGCATCACAAACTGCAGAAGGAAAAGTTATGGTCTTTTCTAAGTACCGACCATGAAGGAAAGTTTCTTCCTAAGTGTAATTACGTTCTCAACAACAGCCCCGGTGAACTGGAGGGATCTTCCATTGCCATTTAGTAGGCTGGAAAAGTAGAGGGACAAGGCCCGCGGACACAAAGGGTCTTGTAAGGAAATTGTCTCACGTTATACACATGAAAGATACAGGAAGACAAATATATGAAAACCGCAAAGTCCAACGGAGTTGTAATCTTCTTGTTAAGTGGCTTCGGTACAAGAAACTATAAGGGATTTAACCAAATAATGTGTGGAAAACTAGTACCTAATGTACCGGATTCACCCTCAGAAACTTTATTATTATCATTGTGAGTAACAGCTACAAAATCGACTAAACTCGCTTAGATGCTTCCTGAAATAGATTCAACATGGAGAACATTAATATATACGAATATAAAGTTATACTGTCATGCAAAATATTTTCTTCCATTTAAGTGTATATATTAATTTTTGTGTTACAAAATTCGTATTTAAATCTTTCCATTCATAAAATGTAATGAATGAATTATTATGTTTACTGTTAAGCTTGATGTATACTTTTGGATATTTATAAATTAGAGAACAACAACAACAACTTCGAGTTTCATCTCAGTTATTTAGGGTTGCACAATTAAACAAAATAAACAAATACTTAATTATTTATATACTTCAAAAGGATTTAGTAATATTTAACAGCATATCTTGCTACAGACGAAATCCACAATATAACATGCAATTTTAAAAGTAATTAATTAATGACGGATTAATATCCATAACAATTATATTTTGCTACATTGCACTTATGAAATTGAACAATCGACAAATTAGATAATATATTAATTAAATTTATTGTTTATTACACGTTAATTAATCTTTAAATATTTAATTCAATAATCACGCTATAACTACCACGTATTGTTTGTTATTAATTATAACTAAAATAAATTGTGAAACAGAAAGATATTTTTAAATCGAATATTAATTGTTGTAATATGTACACAAATTTCCTTTTATAATTTATATCAGTACTGAAGTCTAGCGAAATATTATTTGGCATTGAGAACATGTGTTATGTGTGAATATATCAAATGTTCATTGAAATCTGCACAAATAAACAGGCTACAAAGAACATGAAACACAAAGCAATTTTAACTTATTTGTTACATATTTCAGCAATCAATAAATTCTCAAATGCACACGCTTCTCATTAGACATGTCTTAGGCTGTAGATATAAAATTTTAGAGGCTGTTAAACATTCGACAAGTATAACTACGTTGTTCTAAGAATCACGGCGTTGGTAAACGCAACGCTGTCAAAAATAGACGCCTCTAATTAACAATAAATGTTCTAGACACTATGGAATATGCACTGTCTGTCTCTTTCCTGCTCGCTTCACACAAAAACTTTCAAGTGTCGGCACCAGTGAATGATTCGTTCACCAAAATAAACTAAAGTTAAACTGATTCCTATGTTCAGACGAACTAACGATCTGTTCAATTCTCGACCGAAGCGCTCTGGAATGTTTTCCGAGAAATTCACTCATTAAAAGAGATTTAATGCATATGTATAGTTAATAATTTTCAAATGAGCAAATAGAACATTTTAATTTTCAAATGAAGTGAAATAAATTTTTTTTAGATATTGTGGACCAGTGACACCTAAATGTATAATTTTTAATTAAACGTAACACGAGTCATTTTTATAACAAAATTTTATTCATCATAAAAATTATTGTTTTTAATTAAAAAATATACTTTTTCTAGGGTTTCAAATGCGACCTTTGGTATTTTTCCAGTTGGACAAGCTCGAATGTTTTCAAATTTTGTCAGTAGTCACATATGTATATTCACGTCGAGACGAGAAGAGACCACCGTATTGTCTAAAAATATGATTTAGAAGCCGAAAGTATATAAACCTTGATATTGGACACGCACAGTTATTTATGAAACGTGTTAAATTTAATCTCACGTTTTTTTTTTGCATAACATCAAAAATATCTTGTTGAATATGATATATGACGTGTTAATATGATGTTTATTTTGAATATTTATATTAATCCGGAATATTTATGCCACGACTATTATTAGCATGGATGAAAATTAGACCGAATTATATCCGTACATTTTTTGGAGATGTTTCCAAAATGGATTTAATGTCTGGTATATTTACTTTCATAAACAAAAACATAACCCCGTCAAAATGAATTTATAGGCTGTAGTGCGCGATACTAAATAGTTAAATTGTGTTCTGACAAGTGTCACAATTGAAATTATAATTAATTCAAATTCGTATATGGAATGTGAAATTTAATAAGAGCACTCAACATTAGTAACATCTATTATTGTGCTGACATTACTGACAGGAACGAACAAACTACATTGAAGTGATATAATTCCTATTAACATATAAATTGTATAACTTATGATTCGGTGTACAATTCACTCTGCTGCACAACTAGTAAACACGAAAAGACCAACGCTGCGCTTGTTCCAGTGAAAAAAGTACATTCCTTTCACGTGTTCTTCGACGATGTACTTATTTTGATAGGCTTAGCTACGAGAAGTGTACAATTGCTACTTATGTAATAGGAGACAGTGGCGAGGGTAAAAATGTAGACTCGTTACGACTTGGAACGTGATGAGTATATATCCTGGCACTAATATGGCTTAGTTCTAGTGGTATTTAGAAAAATGGGCTATGTACATTGTACAGAATACAAACAATCATTGAGCGTCCACTCTTCGTATTAAAAATAATCCAAAATTCTTATGAAACATAATAGATATATTAAATATATTCAAGGAGATATTGTCTACAAATTACAACTATTTTACGATGTAATGAAATTAACAAAAAGAAAAAAGCAGTTTCAGTGAAGTGAGATATATAAAGATATTTTTGGAGTTCTAGAAATTCCAGTTAACTGTATCTTAATTTATAAAACAGGGTATTAATTACTGTCATTTTTAAAACCGTTTCTATTGTACGTATTTTCAGTCTGTTTTTTTTTGCTTCTAGAAAACTTAAAAGTATAATTTATCTCCTGTATTACGGACTCACATCTGAAATTATGAGGCAATGTTCACATAAATTTTGCTTGTTTTCTAAAAAGAAATTTAGTTTATATGTGAAAATTACGAAGTAAAAAATAAAACCACAACTCTGATTCCAATATTGTACTCTAAAACATATAAATAAACAAAGGTCTACTTTGGTTCTATTTGTAGAAAATGAAATGAATGTGTTTTTTTACAGAAAGCAAAAGCAATGCTGATAGACGAATGGTAGACATCACAAGAGACAAACCAATCAAGGTGGCCGTGCGAGTTGTAGTACCAGTACGGGATCATCCAAAGGTAAGGAAATATTCTATTCATTTTCTTATAAAACACAACCCTCCATATTTATCTGCTATCCCCTGTATTACAAATTTTACGTTAACAAAAATGCCAGAATCATGTCTCCAAAAAAAAATACAACTGTACAGTTGGGATACAGTAGAAATCCTTTATGTTAGAAATAGTCACCAAGTGAACAAACACATTAACACAAAAACGTACGTTCAGAAACAACGAAAGCAAACAGAACTAAATTAACCACCGTATTTCACTGTAAAAGAATGACGTAACTTTTTGCCAAAAGGAAATCCCGATTGCACACCGTAACAGACCTAGGGACAATTTGTCCTTCGCATTAAGCTGTACGGATTTAAATTCGGTCTGTACAAAGTATGCAAGCTAAGCTGTTTTTATTTCCAACAATTTATTAAACAACGATGCCGCGAACTGTAAAGTTAGAACCCGAAACGGGTTGCAGCAGTTGGAACTTGAGATATAACTTTTACGAGCAGAATTCGAGTAGGAATCGGACTATTTAGTTTCCAAGGCATTCGTAGATTATTCAGTTGACAGATCAGCCATCAAGACTTCAGTATCGTTAGTGTCATTAGCTCAACATATTAACAAGATTAATTTGTGGCTGCAAATAGCATATTTAAAGTAAAACTAGAGACTCTAAACATTAAATATAAGTTTACATTAAAATATATTTTAAAACTTAATACTTAATTCATACAATATATTCAACAAGTAAATTGTTTTAAATTTACGATGATGATGATGAAGATTGTAACAAACTGGCTATGAAATGTGCGTGAAAACTCTCGAGCTAGAGGATTTATGATCTAGGAGGTCGATAATAACTCACATCCGGCAGAAGCATAAACGTTATGCATAGATCGCCTCGAGCTGTTTCCTAAGTGGTCGGTGGTTGAAGTGGTCATCCGCCTTAAGTTCTCCGCAATAGTTGTAGAAAGTTGTTAAGGAGGAGGATATTACAGTTAAACCGTCCGCTCAGCGACTATCCCGCTGAAAGGATCCATCTGCAACTTGTTGGCCACAAAGCTCGGACCCACATGCTTTCTCTCTAAAATATTCTCATCTCAAGTTCTCTTGTTCGGACAAATAGTTACAGTTATACTCGTGTATCTTCGACAAGTTTTCATACAAAATATTCAATCATACAATTTTGCAACAATACTAAGCATATCTAATTTCTAGAATTGTATCATATACATGTATAATCTTGTACTTTAATATTTATAAAAGAAGAAAATAAAATACATTCGAAAAATATAAATTATTAAAAAGACAAAAAATACTAATCTACATTTACAGTTTGTTTTGCTCGGCTAACTGAAAAAAAGATTAGCTTGTAAAATGTTTTACTTTAATTGTATATATTTTCTTTTTAATAAATTTACTATTAAAATAACTCTGTATATTTCATACAGTGAATATGTAACAAAGGATTATCAGATTTGTTTCTATTAAAGTGTTCCGCATTTTCAGCAGCACTACTGATAATATGAAGAGCAATCGTTAGTACTCAACTCATTTCAAGTGCTTTCATCTTTTGTTTATTCCTTTTTTCAAAGACTTGTGGTCTCTAGCAAAATAGAAATAAAGTTTACTGTCGATATTTGTGGAACCTAAAACTCAATAAAAGTTTGTTATTTACTTGAAATGTGTTCTGATGAAAAACTGCCGGACTTTTATGAAATCAGAAAATAACTTTTTCGTTATATTTTCCGTATATAATGATGCGGTTTGAAATTTGAAGTTAAAAGCAACTATTTTCCATTCAATAAGGTCGTTTTCATTAAAAAATTCTATATATAAAGTGAGCTTAATCAGTAACCAATATTAAAATTCAAATACGTATAACAAATTTTAAAAATTTTAATAAACCTAGTCTGTGTTAATTATGTACATACATTTCTTTGATCTATGTTGAGGATATTTTGCTACATGTATTTATTTTTATTACGGTCAGGGTCTTTGGCAGTTGGGTAAAAATGTTCAAAACAATGGTAATTCCAATTATAAATTATGTTTTGTTGTACTATTTGTGCAATCCCACGCATTGTACTCCGATCCGTATAATATGTTGAAATTGGTGCACTAGAAGCATTGGAGATTATTCGAAACGCAAGCGCCAGTAAATCAGCTTAACAATAACTAAAAAGTTAATACATTCATATTTCATAATTACGCTTGTTTTACTATGATTTGTATCAGTGATGTTTTGTTCTAAAAGCGAGATTTTCTAGAAAATTACTATATATGAGCTAGGTAAGTATTTTATAATTATAATATCTGATATTTATATGTAATATTAATGTTGTTTATGAACAATAAGAGGATTACTTCAAAATATATAAATTGCGATTAACCGTTATAATATAATTACTTATATTAAATCACAGAAAATAATATAGTTTATTAAATTTATGAAATTAAACAGTGTACTTCAAAATACGTATATAAGTTACTTCAGTTTAAATTATACTGTATACATAAAGTTTCATTTTATTGGATATTTTGCTATTTGGAAATTACACTGCAGTAACTATGTACTATATGAGTTAACAATAACACACGTACAGTATAATTGGCAGTACTTGACGTTAAAATGTCACATAAAGCTTGAAGCACATTCAATAATACAATGCATCACAGAGTACGTGCTCTATATAAATACCGCACGTAGGATGTAAAATAGAAATCTAAACATTTATCACACTAGAAACCATTTTCTATACCTACAGGTTCTATCTTGAAATTGCACTTCGCTTGAATGTTATTCTATTCAAGAAACAGCAATGAAGTGTACCTTTTTAATACAAATGTACAATTCTCCAGCTTCAATACAGTAATAAAAAAAATCCAATGAAATCCTTCAGCGATCCATTAACAAGAAAATCAAATTAGCCATGATCAAATTATCTCATTCCAGTAGTAATCTAATCATTGAAAATATGGCACTGAATATTTCATCATTTGAATTTTCCAATTTTCTAAAATTTATAGAAGTAGCGATTAAATGCTCATATATAATTGCAATTGTTCAAAAATAGGTCAAATCAGTCAGGTGTACATTTTTCATTGTTATAAACAAATAATTTAAAAGCAAAATGCTAAATTATTGGAAAACCCCTAGCGTTCAAAACATAATTTAAGTAGAGGCTTAAACAAGTTGAAGCATTTTCCTATATTTTTACATGCATATGGATCAATTATATGTCGCTAATTTGACAGAATTTGATTTTTTGGTATGATTTGCAATACTAATAATTTTTTGCGTATTAAGGTTAAATGCGGAAAGCAATTTGTTGTGACATGAAACGAATGAACTATCAACATTATACGTAATATTTAGTTTAATCAAACTTTAAATTAGATACGTCGTAAAACTTTTTTCCAGTTTATTGACTTTTCGTGTAGACTTCTAAAGTTTTCTTTCCAAATAAAAAAAAAAAACTAAGTATGCAATTATCTACAAATGATTTTATTTTGTTAAAACGCGGTAATGCCTAAGTGTACCATTTATTAGTTTATAAATAAACGATTATTTGTTTTGTTTTCCCATCTAAAGGAGAGACTATAACTAGTATGTCACTTGATACTCCTGTAAAGAGTTACTTGACACCGTGTGTTCGCAGGTATACATATTATTAAAGTTCGCAACTTTGCTCGTCTCGACTTGTGAGCAACCGTAATATTTCCGCGGAGAGCATATAGGTGGGTACTCAACCTGAGTCCGTCACAAAAACTTTTACCGGAAAATACATTTATTGTTCTGTTTTCCGCGTTCCGTAGTTATTCGGCGGATCTATACGACAAATACTGGAAACAGTAATGTTGGAAACTTTTCCATTTCATAAAATATTCGTTACACAGTTTGAGGATACGCTGTTTAGTCACGAAGTGTGGTATCACACCGTTACTATGACAACCACATTCCCAAGTAGTGTACATCGTTAGTAGATATACTATACCTTCGCTGGAAACATCGTTATCTTTGCAAGCTCCGCTATTGGGTGTTGTACCAGAAGTATTATTACATCTACCAGCACACAGTGAAAATAACTACTAAACTTTGCTGAATAATGAACTTCTCCCTATATATATATGTACATTGATACTTTTCTTTTTATATTGCATTACTTGAAAATATAGTTGTTGCATGAGCGTACTTGCAACTGACAATGCATTAATTATGTACGAACTAATTAGTTGATTAATAGTTCCTTGAGCTTAATCTACACATATAGGGACTATTATAGGGACTATTTGCCTCTTAATTAATTAATCTACTTTTTCCAATTGTTTCAATCAATGATTTTTTTTCTGTGTAGAAAAATTTCATTACATTTTATTGTTCACCAGACTAAACAATAGTATTTACTGTGTAAAAAAATATACAGAATGTTACAATGAAAAACAGAACACAGTATGTACTTCATTAACTAAAACATTTGTTCAACGCAAATGAAATACAAATCATTAAATATTCTTCATGATTGCACAAGAAATATTTTCACTTTATTACAGAGAAAAAGAAATAATAATGAAACAACTATTTATATTTTGTAATTTACTGGATACAAGCAATTAAAGGAATATCAAAAGTTTTTATTAATTTTTGTTTGTAAAAATTTGCATTTTCCTAAAATTAGGAAATAAAGTTTATATTTGTATATAGTAAAAATCAACATCATGTGTTTGCCATGCGTTTTCGTCTTTTCTAGTGAATTTCTTACCGTTTTATTGGAATCTCATATACATGGAAATGAAATGTAGAAATCTTGACTAATATTATAGTTGCTTTGTTGTGCATCTGGCGCTTCTGTAAAATATTCGTATCTGAGAAACTTCCAAAGAGAATGTAACGTTTGCTAGATGAGGTATTAGCGAGTACTAACAGAAACTAATCTCATACGAACCGCATACGAATGAATCGTAGCCACGTATCGAAATATCTTAATTAAAACTATAGAAATTTAGTTATCAAATACAGACAATTCGCTGCTCATATTAAATTCACCTAAACAGTATATAGCATTAACAACCGCTAATACAGAGCCATAAAATTTGATATGAGGAACCTACCATTTAATGTTTCCGCTAAAATAATTCCTTATATATGCTCTCCGAGATAAACTTAGGAGTTACTAAGAAATTAATTCCAACAAGTTTCGTAAACAAGTTATAATGACATCAGATTCAATGATTATCTAACTTCAAAATAACTTCACGGGCAAAAGTTATTTGATTCGGAAATGAAAATCTAGGCCACATACTCTAATATCAGCGAACACGAAATGGAACGCAAGAAATTGGAAGAAAAGAAGACACAGGAGGATTGTGGGAGAAAAATAGAGGAAAAGGCAGAAGGGTGGAGACCTACGTTGCCTCGTGCCTAGTGAAACTAGGTCTGAATCACTACAATCTCCAGGCAGAAAACAGACTTTGGATGTCTGATAAGAGATTAAAAGTTATCCATTACCATTGGGAGTCTGTTGCGACGATGGCGCCGCCGACGGTTTACTTTCAAGCTAAACAAAACAAACATGGTTCCAGGAGGACTAGTTTGTTTGAACTAAATGTTAAATTGTCGGGACGACTGACTAAACTGAGCTATTTGGAAACCCGACGACCGGTGAGACATGCGCTATGTGTTACTGGCCGTGTTTACCCGACTCACGAGAGAATACATTGAGAACGTGTGAGTTTCGTAATGGATGTTATATCTGTATATATGTTAAGTTACTAACTCGGTGCTTGGTGTGGGAATGTGCATGGACGAATGAGGTATGTATGTATGTGCGTACATACGTGAACAACCCTGATCAGTACTGACACTAAGCATGATTAGACGAGCTATTGTAATAAATTAACGATAGAGTTTTTATGGCCTAAGCTTACTTGATTACTTATAATTACTGGTGTTTACATGCAGCTGGTAATCAGTTACGCCAGTATGACGTCGTACTGAATAAAACATGAACATTACTCTTATTTCACGTTGGGTTATGTACACGTATTCCAGCTGTAGATTCTCTCGGAGTCATATATAACTTTCAAATTTGCAAGTACTATAAGGCGGGTCTTCTCCTGTTCAATAAAAGTTCGTCTACAGTTACCTGCAAATATTATCAAAAAGAAATAATTCATTTCACGTGAAATAAATATTTCTTTTTTTCTGGTGTTAATATGTTTCCTTGGGTAATATAATGGAAAATTATCTGTAATTTGAAATTTGGCTTTGTCAAAATATATTTGACATGCTTGAATGGATTGGTCATAGGGATGATAGAGGAAATCCTGTAAATCATACCTTTGTATGTCATATCGTTATATCTACGACATCCGGTGTAACAGGGTTTAGCAATTTATATCCATATTTTAGATAGTTCAAACTAGAACAACTCCTAAAATTGTTTTATTACCTTGTTTGCTTTCATCCTTTTTATTTTAAGACAAAATATCAATGAATCACATGATTATTTCATATTTAGGCAAACGTTGTATGTGTACATGTTGAAATAATTATCAATTGAAGCATTTTAAACTCAAGAGACCGACTTAAACAATTCATAATTTTTCTAAAAATTATATTCTCATATACAAGTTTAGAAAACTTTTAAAGTATTCGAAACATCCTTCACTGAATTTAATTGAACAAGTTTTGAAAAAAATTATTTTTTCCTCCGACTAAGGCCAGTATGTTTCACATAAGTTTAAAATAAATTTCGTACCACAGAATTAACTTTTCCGAAAAATATGTAACCTGGAATTTCTAGATATAAATATTCTAAAAATGTTTAAAATAAAAAATGTTTCATAAGAACATGAATTGATCGTAATAATGATATCGTAATATCGTGTTGTAGAAATCAACGGTCGTTTGAAATATAGCAGATACACAATTGGATAACCCGTATAAATGTTATTTAGATTTTGTATAGGGGAAATTTACAAATTATATTTTGTTAAGCGTACAGGAAATATTGCAATGCGGGTTGACACGTAAAAGCTTTCAGTGGCTGAATTTTTATTTCAGCTAAATGAACATTCACATTTACCGTTTATCACTTTAACGCATTTCGTGGTGAATTAATGCGGACCGCCACAATATATCAGTATTATACAAATGCTTTATTATGAACTGAAATGCATTCGAATTTCTATTCTGGTCACTTTATACAGTTGTACGCTCCTAATAATTGAATAGTCCAAGGTCACAAATACACAGTGTATAAAAAGTATAAAGTAGTATAGAAAGTATAAAGTAAATAATATGAAACCATAATTTTCCTCATACCCTTCTCTTCATATAATTCGTTGAGACTACACGGAAATGAAATACATGTACGGACGTGATCTCAAGTAATGAGAAAATATCGAAAAAACCGAAACCATTTCAGAAGCGGCTCACAATTCACGGGCAATAATGTCGAGTAAAGAGCAACACAGAGGACTCCAGACATCATCAAAATCAAATGAAACCCAAAAACCATTTATTTTATCGTGAAGTTGAAAAGGGAAAAGTCTTATCAGTAACACAGCGCCGAGTGTTGAGCACGAATGCCCTAATCCCATTATGTTTCGAGTGCCTGTTGCCCTGACAGATGCCGAAACACACCGACGGCTAAGGGACAAGATGAATGCGGAGAGCTTTAAAACTACATCAATACAAGCGTCTTGTGTAACCGCCTACTAGAGCTTTACCTACTACCGTACGTCTGTATCGTTACTAACCAGCAAATCATAGAAAATATCATACGAAATCCAGTAAGTTCTGACATTCGATACCGTCAAATATATATATATATATATATTACGAGTTGTATCTGAACTTTCCTCCTGGGAATATAGAAACGTTTGGATTCTATATAGCAAACTGTATATCTAACATATAAAAACAAAAAACAAAATTTAGGAAAATCTGTCGTATTTGTATGCAAAAGATATACATCATAATTCAGTTACACGATGAAACACATTTCAGTAATTATCCTGTTCGGCTACGTTCCATCCAATTTATACCAGTACGACAACTATAAATAATTGTGGAATGTTTAGAAAAAATACATTCACATATTGGGTTTTTAAAAGTGAATACAGTAGAATATACTCTGTTTGATTAACTAGAATACTAAATGATAAAAGCCTTTTAATTTCCAGCTATACATTTGGTTCAAAAGCTGATTATGTATGTACAATTTTCGTTTATAACCGATGAAATATAAACAAATTTATTTTTCATTACAAACATTATATATTACGAAGGACATAATTCCACAGTATTAAAGTAAGCATAGTTCGAACGACAATATGGTTGGAATATTCATAATATCGATTTTATACTGAAGAAGATGCTTACCGAATACACTGATGGCCCTCAGGTTGACCCTATTATCCAGGCTTGGAAATAAATTTGGTTAAAATTGGCTGGGCAATGGGCACGGAGAGGGGATTTACAAATACGAGTGGGTGAGCAGGTAATGAGCCTCTTCTGTTTCTTCAGTTCGTTTAAAACGTTAAGAAGTGGATTCCAATTATACATCTGTGCCCTGGAACAATCGATAAATGTATGGATTTAACTTCCCACGTAATACAGCTGCCCAGTACATAGTCGCTCACAGCTTTTCACCTTGCAATGACCTACACGTAACAAGAGAGATAACAAACCTTAGACTGACAATTAAATTTAATATTTACGTGAATTAATTTCAGGAGTTTAAAGGTCACCATTTACGGGATATCCGTAGCTTTGGATTAAAGCCAAGGATTTCGTAATTGCTATTTGTATCCGATACTATTAACCTCCTCACAATGTAATTATTAAACTCTGTTTATCTATTCAGATTATCGATTCACTCGGATATAAATGTTACAACTTCATTAATTTAATTTGTGTTTGAAATACATTTTAGTCATGAATATATATTGTATGGAATTTATAATTGTCAAACAATAGTCATGATATACATTCTATAAAACAATATACATTGTGAAAGAATGTATCAAATAAAATTATAACAAAGATTCACATTTGTATAATTCATAGAGGATTAAATAACGAATACATTCATTTAATGCTTTATGTCATACAAAGGAAAATTCTTTCCAATAAAATCGAATATTTAAATTGAAACTTAATAAAACTTCAATATTAAATAAATATACGAGT
>JAGJTL010000039.1:4272744-4295067 GCA_022063505.1 Calosoma granatense
TATATATATATATAGTATTAATATTTATTTTGACCGTTTACTAATAATTACTGCAAAAAGCAAAAAAAGCAAAAGCCGCTTTCCATAATGGCATGATCTGCACAAATATACATTTGTTATATAGGATTAGCGATTTATGTCTGTATAATCAATGGAATTAATGATTGAAACATTCTCTTTGATCTCTAAATAACAGAACCCCTACAAATCTTTCAAAGCATTCATTAACATGCAACATTAATAAATGAAATCTTGAAGTTGAAATCAATTTAAAAAATTTAATAACGTAAGCAAATGAATAAAAATTTTTTTCCGTTTATGTAGTACTTTAATTTGAACAACTAAATTTAAGTGTAATTCAGTAAAAAAATCTAACTTATTTTTGCTTAGCTGTTATAAAATGTTTAGTAACTGAAACTTAGATAATATCATCCAATATTGAACGAGAACACTTATATCATATACGTGTAACTCTATGAAATAGTCAATAAAGAGAAGAAGAAAATTAATAAAACGAGAAATAAGAAGGGTAAATGTGGTTTTCTATTGGAGATAGTACAGAATTATTTGCTCCGTGAGTCGCAACCGAAATGGGTATATTACATGAAAAAATAAATGCACGATCAAACGGTTTCTCTTCATAAAAACCATCAGACACGTTACTGAAGTTGTCCTCTTTTCTCTTTGTATGTTTACCGAGCACTCGAGTTACAGTAATTGCTCGGCCACTTGCAATGGTACCCGCTCCACACACACCCACACACGTATATGCTTCTAACGTACTTATATCTATTTTAACGGTATCATTTGTGGAAAACTATATTCAACACAACATTCACTATTAACGATCTGTTTCTCGCCGCCATACAAATGTTTGTTTTCCACTCTGTATCTGCAGTTGTAAAAAGTTAATTAACTTCTAAAAACTTCGTTGCGTTTGTGTTTGATTTTTCTTTGATATAATTAGCACAATTAACAGTATATGAAATTCCTTTTGTGTTACAATATTCTGCCAACCGTGTGGCGTTTGATCATTTACTTAAAATGTACATCGCAGACAATATTATTCTGTAATATAGAATAAGTACTCTTTCGTTCATTAGTATATGTTACTTTAGAACTACTAGTATAGCCGTGTATAAATAGTGCAGTGAATTTAATGAATTTTAGTATACAATATTAAATTGTAAAATTAAATTATCCGTCAGTAATAACAGTGACGTTAAAATATATTCAGAGTAACAAACAGTTAAGAGTGAATTTAACATTAAGACATGAATCTGTCATACCTACGAAAATATTTAATAACTTGGCAATATTTTATGAATATTTTGCCAGGTTATTATCAACACTCATTTTGACTTAAGACAAGCATAAAGTCTTAACTTGACATCTTAATCATTTCTGTAATCATGAAACTGCAACATTCACAACTCATCAATTAATAAACTACTTAACTGGCAAAAATAATTAACTGTAACAAATAAACAGAAAGATACTTTAGAAATATGTATGTATGTACACTAGTACAAAAGCATAAACCTTTATTTAATTTTCTAACCACACATACATACATACTTTTGCTTACCCGTTGTCCAAAAATACATATTGAAGTATAAAACAACAAAACAATATTGATGTTTGATATGTCATCACAGGCAGTGTTTGTACCAATACTGTGTGGTAATTCAATCAATTATTTAAATATTATGTGCATATCTGTACCGAAAAAAACTGACGTAATACTTGTTTATAACATCGGAGTCTCTTTATTTATACCTACAAATTATTTACATTGGAATAATTAACAAAACATGCTTTATGCATTTAAAGAGATACACATATTTTGTTATTTATCTTTTCAATGTTTTTATTTTTAAATGCATCATATTAATTCCTTTTGTTTATTGGCTGTATTATTTTACAGAACTAGCGCGGAATATACAAATTACAGATAAAAATCTGTTCTCACCCTAAGATGTTTTTCCAGCCGCGATTTTTTTACTGAAAATACTGGAAAAATATGCTGCGGATTGTTTTGACTCCATCAGGCAAAAGGTTATAAAAATGTTATGTGAATAGAAAATTTTAAAATGAAATCCATGTTTTCGCAAGCCGAAAGAGAGAGAATGGCTACTGAACATCAACCGACATTGCAAATTTTCACATATTTCGCATATGTATTTAAGTTTAAAAATTACATATCTCTAAAAACATTTCATTGCAACTATTTTTACAACTAGGCATCTTGCCATATTTCATGAATTCTATTTACAATGTACCTTTATAAAATTACATAATATAAACATCCATATAGAATTGAAAATTTAATAATTCAATCAACATGCAAGACCAGTACAAACGTTGTACATCAAGTTGTGTATTCGTTACATATTTTTTTTGCATTATATAAATTACTTGAAAACTAGTTAGTCATCGTATAATTAGAGGCAACTACCGGACAAATTTAATATATTCCACAGGGTGCATAAGCACAAACTATTGAATAAAACATTTCTAACCACATAAATGCACGTAATTAATGAAAAAAAAAACACACAAGTGCAAAATCTCGTATCCCCTGTGTTATGTTTCCAACATTTTAGTTCCGTATCAAAGGGTGAATTTTCAAAGACTAGAGAACTGCAGCGACCAACAACATTTATAAACATCACTGTATACATTAGTAGACAGGAAGGGGCATGTCAGCTCTCATAAAGTGAAATATTTGACGTTGAAAAGTTAATTCTATGCATACGGAGTACAGTCGCGCGATATACGTACGTACGTACGTACATGGAAAACGGTTTACGTATTTATGAACAAGCAGGCCATGGCATATCCCTACTACTCGCTTGACTTTACCCCTTTTACATCCAAGTGTGCCATGCTGCAAAAGCTGCGCACTTGTTTTTTCAGCTTGTTTCATTTGCGCGCAGGATTAATTTACTTCTGTCACAAAATGTAGAAAATTAATTTGCACTGAATGTATTGTGGTTTTCTACGTAGATGTTTTTTTTCTGCGAGAAGGTGGATAAGCCTAAAATATAACTGAGTTTTTACATGCATTTTATATGTTTCTTTCCCGGAATTTATTTTTTATTGGTTTATACAAAATCTCTCCGATTTGATGCATGAAAAAATGTATTTTACGATATGACGGCTATTTTTATTGTGCGTGTATTTGTATTTTTATTGCTTGGCTTTTCGGTGTCGAAGTGACCATAAAAATGTTATATTGAATTTAAAATTATTTTCTCTGTATTTGGCAGTAAAATAAGTACCTGTATGACAGGTCCTATAACATAAAATTGTGTCAATAAAAAATCAAATATAAATTCGGTACTGTCCCTAGAAATTCAAGTAGATAATAATTTACATAAAATTTTAAAATATCATTCTCTCCTTATTATAGCATGTATTATTCAATTCTTACAGATAAATGTAATGAATATTTCAACCTTTACTATATAAATTAGTCATCGATAACAGGTATTTCATTCTAAGTAAATACTACCATTTCAATAGTACATACATATTTGAAAAAGATATCATAGTAATTATATTATGAAGCACGTCGAGTATGTGAACGGTGGTCAATTTAGTGATAAGCTAATGAAATTAATTTAACATGTAGAATAGAGACTCGCGGGCTGGGCATGACCTTAATTTAACGAAATATCAATTCAACCTGTTGGGCATAGAGCAGTCAGCCCCTAACCAAACACGTCCGTGCACCACACCACTGATGAACTCATCTACTGACCCAACTAGCAGAAAACGGAGCTGTTGCGTTACCATGACAACGGCGCTTCTCTCGTTACAACGGGGTGCACATGCCGGTACATTCCGCGGCAAAGAATTTATGTACGTGTACGTTCAGTCATACATAATATAGTTGTTAATTCAAAAGATCACGCATAATTATACATATAATATTAAAGTATATTTAAATAGATGTTGCTGTTTCAGTATTTTAAAAATATATTGGTCAAATACCAACCATCTATAATATGTAGCTTATTTTAAAAATGCTATAAAACTACAGCAGTTTTTTTAATGTGACTGTACGCATATGCTATCAGCGTGAAGCACGGTACAAGATTGTGTCTAATTTTATATAAAAATGGATCGCATCTCTGCTTAATGTGTTGAGTAACGATTCAAGAAATGATACAAATTGCACAAAATTTCCTAGTATATTTCATGCCAGTGATTCACTGTAACGCAAGCGGAATGAATATTTGAAATAAGTTGTCAAGTAAAGTTACATGGTATTTTTTTTTGCAATAGTACATTCTCGGTGAATGTATGTAATGTTTGAAAACGTAAATGTGGGAATTGAAATACTGATGTCACTGGCAACAAAAGCCGTAGAAATATATGAAACGCACCTATATTTTCTGTATATCAAGAATGTGTATTTATGTCTAACGTATTGAATATATTGAGTAGTTTATGGTTACTTGGTTAAAGAAAATAGAAAAATATTTTTCTACAAGATGCGATATTTTCTAGTTTTCTAGAAACGATAACAGTACGAAAGTGTGTATGTAGTACATATATTTGTACATGATCATTACATTTATACACGTGTTGCACTCATTATAATTGTCGTCCATTTAATTAATAGGTCACTCCTGAACTGCAGCTAAATTTTGTTATTGAATACAAATCAAGTGTATGGTAATGACACAGATGGCTAATATGTGATTATATTAATATACCAAGAAAATTTATATTAAATTAAAATTACATTTTAATATAACACCTTTTCAATGAAATCCGTAAGAAGAAACCGCCATAAAAATTAAATTATGATTTAGAAAAACTGATAATTATTCAAAGATTTTGTTTTCTTTTTAATATATTGCAGCAGTATACTTTAGAATATAAGAAATTTTACTTGATTGCAGCAGTATACTTTAAAATATAAAAAATTTTAGTTGATTGTAGTATTATACTTTAGAATATAAGAAATCTCAGTTGAAAGAAGTTATAGAACGATATAATCTTGGCAGGAATTCATTACTTGTCGAGGGGGAAAGCATTCCTTTCGTATGTCCTGGGAACGCCTAGCGCCTGCCACGAGTACAACGTCTCGGGGAAAGGCCAACAGACGACCCTAGTTAATTATGCAACACTAACGATCTAAGGGGTACTAAATCCCGTGACCTGTGAAAACGAAGTGTCGGTACTTTGCATTCGACCCTCATTTCCCGTGGCCCTTTTACCGATGCCACGGCTGCAACAGTTTCCACTCCTCTACGTACACTTTAGCACAAGATTTGTACCTAGTCCTAATACCACACAGTAGTATCCACAGTGACAAGCCAGACAGAGGTTATACTGAAATATTTAGTAATCTGCTTGCATGTTTTATGCTTTGTTTGTCAAGTTGAAATATTCAAATATTGGAAGACATTAAATATTATCGCAGTATTATTCATACAAGTACATTATTAATATGCAAGCACATTATATGTTTCTTTGAAAACTGTACATGTGAAATCATCTTACTACGCGTTTGAGTACATTCCATATTCAGTTGCTAGACTATTTAATCAAAGTGAGCTTTGACATATTCCTAGGGCTGCCAATATGTGAACTTATGAATAAGATATGATGCATATTGCGAGAATAACGGATATGATGAAGTTAGAACGATATCCCAGAGAGTTGTTACTGATTAATATATGAAGGGTAGAGAAGGTTGTATATTTTACATCAGTTCAGTAGGCCATGTACACACTGCCACCACAAGGGGTTTGATGTTACTTACTCTTCTATTAATAACAGGTCATCCGGTTAATTCCTCGCGCTGTTAAATTAGCAGTTCCGTTAAGTTCCTAACACCCATGTGAAACTCATAACTTTACAGGCAAGCCTCACTATAAGTCACTGAGTTTCATCTTGTGTGAAGTGAGACATAATGCATGTCTTATCAATGTACATGACTTAATCAAAACAAACAAACGTGTCTCTTACTAGTTGTCTCTTTTACATCACAATTTTCATTTTCTCACACTGATATATTTTTATAACATACATATGTTTATGATACTTTGACCAAGTTTAATGCTAGTTATTAAATAGAAATGGATGATCATCCGGACATTTATGATGCTGGTAGTGACATCTGTACACAATTTCGCTTACCGCTCTACGCTTCCGTTTTCATTTGTTTTTAATCTCGTTAAATCCGTTCACGGTGTGTTACGTTTTATGTTTCCTCTGTCATATTCTCGCCTTTTTACAGTCTTTGATTTTATTCTTGCCTCCTCTTTCTACAAATAGAACTGTGAGCATGAACATAGTAGGGAGTCACCAAGGAGAAATCAAGAAAGGGGAAAAGGTCGGTATCCAGGTTGTGTAGCGAAATTAAATTTGGGTCTGTATCACATTCACGTCTACCTCGTCTTTCTTTATTTGGTTTTCTTACCCACCTTTTTTTCTTTACACTGACAACTACATTGTTAATAACACCTGTACACTCCTATGTAAGCAAATAAAATATTATATACGCTTATACGTTTGCCAAGTAACGTTAGAAATTTTATTAATTATTATTTAAATAAATATATTGTTAAGCTATTATTTTATATCCAATATTAAAAATGTAATACTGGGCCGAAGCAGATAACCCCAAATTAATTTATTTTATCATGAATAATTATTATTATTCATCATTCATATTCATTCATTCATTCATATTCTCATTATTATAAAATGAATTTGATTAATATGTCTATGGTAAAATGAAGCAAATTACTGTGTTTTGCCATATTTTATATTTAGATTTTTACAAAAATAATACTATTTCATATTTGCTGGACGTTATGTACGGTTGATTTTATTACAAATGTAATCAGACTCTGATCATCTGATCGTATAGATCTGAACACAAGCTCAATAAACGCACGAATATACCAGAGTCTATTCTATTTGCTTTAACGTGAGGTTAAATTCGTGGTCCTCGTCGTAAAATAAACAAACCGTATTTGTTGAATGCGTTGAAATTGAGGTTGACAGTATACGTGCATAGTGACCAATATTATACTTTGTCGACTGTTTGAATCTGAAGATTGCAATTAAATCCCTAAAGTCTACTGTACAAATTAATTACAAAAACTTGTTGATAGAGTCCTGAAATACTTTGATTAATACCACTGTTTGTTCTGAATTCAACTCTAATACTTGTATATGTATAAATTCGATTATATATTCGCGTAGGAACAACTTGTTTTGAATGTAATTCTGTTTAGTGGATTGTTGCAGCTATTAGTGAATAACCTGTGATTTTGTTTACTTACGCATTGAATTTTATATCAGCAATTTAAGTGTCTGACTTTGAATTGTATAAAATGTTTGGTGAACTGGATAAAACTGTAAATATTCCAAATATATAAAGTGTTTAAACATATCATAATGCAATTTTGGAAAACTATTAATATTTGGGCCAAATATTTACATAATTAAATAAAACAATATTATTGTAGAGATATATCTATTTAAACAGTAAATTATTGAATTTATTGGTTTATATTAATTTGAATATTATCATATGGAAATGTTCATATAATTTCTGTATAAGTATATGAAGAGTATGGAACAGTACATACTTGGAGTGTGTGGATATTCGTATTCCGAAATGAAACAATAGGACGCTGAGAAAATAAAATTACCATTCGTGTTAGTTAGAAAACTCACATTATAATTCTCAACGGGCAAGATTTAAATTAGGCCCTTGTGAATGAGCAAACCATTATTTAACCCAATTAAAATAATTCACGTTCAAAGTGTGAAAATATTCGTTTGGCTTAATTGAAATTTAACTAGAGAGCCATGGACCTTTCTGGAACATGGAGTATAAATAATAGGCCTATTATGAAGATTCGCAGCTCTAATTTGAACAAGATTGTGGTGTGCAGGAATGTCATTAAATCAAAGATAAAAAGAATTAAAATTGTTCCGCTCATTGATTACATTTTTAACCGGGACAATTTTCTAAGTTTCACACAAAATGGAAGAGAAGTATTTCAACCGTTTTATTTGCTGTTACGAATGATGGTATTCAATTTGTTGAAAATAAAACATCAAAGGAACACTTTGTGTTATTTTATTATTCTTCCTTCTCGATGATGAAATAAAACGTGTACCATTGTGCTTTTTCTAAATACAGGAAATTTAAATAGGGAAAAGTATTGTAATTTTATTCCCACAATTAAGTTTTAAAATGTTTGTTTATCTTCTAATAACTCCTGAAATTAATATCAAAATAGAATTCTTCTGTAAAGATGTATGATTACGAAATATGTATTTATAGCATAACAAATAAAATGTTACAGGATTCACACGTTCCTCTTGTCAACTGTCAAAACGTAGGAGGCTATGCACTTGTGCAAAAAGTCAACAAATAATAGGTAACATGTGCACCTATGCAAAAATAACTTATTATTACAAAATCTAGTCTATTCTTGAATTTCGCTGACAGCTACTAATATTGAAACATAAATCTTTATTCCAGTTTCCTTTGTTAAATACACATGCTCGCGTTTGTTTACCAAAATATGTATAATTATATTGCATAGTATAAACCCTGCAAATGTAAGAAATTTTAATTCGTCTTGTGCCAGAATATAACAACAAAAACCATTTGCGCAAGTATTGTGTTTTTAATCAAAATTCTAAACACTCCGACATTGCCAAACGCCTGCAGTAAAAACTGAAATGTTAAAACAACAACAGTTGTTAATCCGTCTCTTTTATGATGTTACAATAATTACAGAGAGCTTTCCCAACAAATTATATCTACACCAGGCATACTGTAATATCAATTATGTGTGTGAAATTCATTTCTAAATAAATTACTCGGTTCTCATTCCCAGATAATATAATTTATTGTATTTAATTGAACATATAAACAATCTAAGGATGTAAACTACTACACGAATACACTCCTATTAACACACAATATTATATAAACATGTATCGTTTTCCATAAACTCGTTAACGTTTTCTATTTAAAACTTCATACTGAATTTTTTTTTTATGGAATATCTTATTTTTCTTACGGTATCTCGTGTACGATGGCACTACAGTTTCTGTATAGAAAACTTCGTCTTATAATTCTGCAACATGGCCATTAAATTTACCTTAAAAGCAGGTTACATTATGATAAATTTTTTATATAAAATTTGCTGGCCTACGTCGTTAAGTAACTTAAAACTATAATAACTCACATGATTCCAGCTGTGCCGCGCAATTTTCGCTTAAAATTATGATGGCACATTTTTTCACAGATATGCAATATCTTTATGTTGTGATATAAAATTTAACGAATGGAATTGTCCATTGCTAAATAAAATACACTTGAAACAGCTGCTGTGTGGAACTTAATACAATACTAGAGAAACATGTACTTGGATACATTTGATCTTTAGAAGTTGGTAGGCGTGTGATTAAGTGATATGCGACAAAATGTATACTTTTCATCTTCAGTTGATTAAAGCGTTTTGCCGAATTGATTTCATTAAAATGTCAATACTAATTTTTACTTTGATATAGCATCAAACGAAAACATATGACAAAACAAGATTTTAAATTAATAAAATATGTCCTGACATCGTTAAAATATAAGTTATATTAGTTATCATTTAGTTTTAAGCATGATTTATTGAGATAATTTCAACATTCTGCGAGTCAAATCGCTTTAATCTTATTATGAATTGGTTGACGCAGTTATTCAGTAAAACTACTTTATTTCAAAATACTTCAATACAACTGTCCCGTCGCCAGATGTAAGAGATATATTTAAATATAAGTTGGAAACTACATTTTTTTTGGCACAACGTTTTCCATTTAGTTCATTTCAAATATGACAACACGTATGTCAAATAGTTCTTCCTGTTTTCATGATATTCAGTGTATGTCCGGAATTCAAATACATATTTACATATATATTGTCACTGCATTTTCGTGAATAACATAAAAGATTCTAAAAAAAAACTAGATATGTACAATTGTTACAACTTTTTAAATGGCTATCATAGTTATTTCATTTGAAATTAGTATTCTTGTGTAAAGGAATGTAAAAGCAACATTTTAATAGAATTTCGGTGTAGAGAAAACAAAATATTCAAGCAATTATGTTGATTTCAGTGAAAACAAATATATCTAGAATCAAATTTACAACTTGAATGTTTGAAAAACAAACAAGAAATAATTTAATTTCACACGAAATATGGAAAACGAGCCAATAATTAATTTTACTTTTGTTGCTCAGTCGGCAGAATTTTAATATCACAAAATTTAATTCAAGTTCAGATTACTACAAAAAGCTAATAAGATTCAGTTATATTAAAACCAATAATTTAATTGTTCTTCACTTGTATTGGGTAAACAGTTCTCTTATTATTCCACTGGGTAAAAACTAATTAATCCTTTCATATTACTGCCAGTCTGGACAGGGAAAAGTTTTTGTTTTTTGGAATATAAAGTTTTTTCTGTTTGTTTATTTGTTAGCGGTGTTTTCCGGTTACACTGTATTAACTGTATAATAAAGCAAGAGAAGAGTTGTGTAATACGGTTGGGTGGCAGAGGATGGTACGCGGTTGTTCATTTGTTTTATTGCGTTGCAATGCACTTTATTTTACGCGTTGTCCACTGTTAAATTCCGCACACATGTTCATATGTTCGTGTAAATACAGTGTTCCGCTAGACAGCATTATTCTTTTGCTACAGGATCATCGTAAATATACGAGAATGACCGGAGATTTACAGACGAGATTTATATTTTACATTAATGGCTTGTTGTGTATTTTATTTCATATCATACCTGCGGCACTTTTTTTTTAGTTCGTAACACGTATTGATTCAGTTTAGATTTTTACGTTCTCGATCAGATACGTACGTACTTGAAAACGTATATACGTACGTTAAACAATCACTTCTAATTATTAACTTATTAAGTTTTTCATTGAAAATAAATTAGTCATTTTCATATTTCAATGATTTATTTACCAACTGAGCATAAAGGGTGCTTCTTTCAAACAATTTGTTAAATTTTTGGAAGATCTAAAATAAGCCTCATTTATTACATAACAATAATGACAAAGGCAGAAGAGCAGAAATGATATCGGGGCTAATTTTAACGGGAGTTTAAACTTTATAATTAATTTGTAATCTTGACGATCTCGCCTGTGCAAGAAGACATGAGATAGCAGAAAATTCTCTGGCCAAGTCTTTCCTATTTTCCTTCAGATTTCATCTAATTAGTTTCGAATCTAATATGCCATTTAAAACGTCAGATGGCAAACATGTGTTGTTGAATTTTGCCAGTAAAATGTTTGGCACAATCCGAAACATATGTCGTACTTCATCAAGTTTAATTGTTCAGTTTATAGACTTGAAGTTAGAATTATAAAATATTCTAGTAGATGTGATCTGATACTTCTGGACTGATAGTGTTGTCTGAAACTATCATTTCAATGCTAGTTACTTAAATCAATATGCATTCTCCATACTGCAACAGATTATTTTCGAAATATTTATAAAAACAATAAAGTTGGACATAATTGCAAATAATCCTAATAAAATACTTTTTTATGTACATTAACAAAAATTAAAATTCGGATACACAAACCTACTCAACAAATTAGGAAATGTCGTTAATAACATTTTTAAAGACGATGAAAAAATAGCAGAATAAATACTTCCTTCAACAAGAGTTTCCTGTCTCATCAGATCAGCCAGGATATGTTATTTATTATTAATTACTTGGTGTGTTTCTAAATATTTAAGGAGGTTACATGATAAGAGCGGGTTGATAAGTATGTCATGTGACCCAATTACCAACGTCTTAGTCACTTCTAATCCCAGGTGCGCGCATCCGACACCACCGTCCATCAATCATATAACCATTTTCCTTTTCCCACTAAAGGTCGCTGGAAAAACAACATTGTAAATAATGTTTTGCTTTCTGAAATGTTGATCTTTCATCATTGTAATGGGACCATTCATATAAATCATACATGTTTTCAAAGCATAAACTGGGAAAAAACAATAGCAACCTTCCTGCCTGATATTGGTCTGTTTTCGTTGTCAAGGTAAATGGAAATGATACTGCAGTATTTTCTTTTTTGCGAATAAACAAGTGTTTAGTTTGGCCAGTTTATCAAAATAATTGCCAAAGTTTAAAAGACATTTGAAAGGAAGCAATTCTATAAAAATATACGGTTGCCAAAATTGTTATTGACAGAATAAACTTGAATTGGCTTTAGTGAATGCTTAAATGACAGATCTCTACCTAAATATAGGCTTCTCAATCGGCTCTGATTTAGGTCATGCCATCAATAAATATTCATTTGGAAAAAAAGCTGTATTTAGTTTTTGTATAATATAATCAATGCATAAGATTAGAAGTATATATACTGATATCAGTATCATATTAAAAATATTTTTTACTTCTATTATAATATCCGTCATATTGCATGGAAGCAGAATTTCAGCTAATATCTATTAATACTTCATTCAGGGAAATAAGCGAGTAAATCTTGTTTCAATAATTACTACGAACATATTCTCAAGCAGCTGTGGCGTATCGAAAACAGAAACGGTTAGTCTGAAAATTTCATAATTTGTCGCGTATATTCGTTGATAAACGTGAACCAATTAAAGTTTTCTCTCATAAGTTACTTCAACGATGTGAAATACAGCAACTATGTAGATCACGATAAGTATTCCATTTGACTATTTTTCAAAGTGTGATAAATTCATTTACAGTACAGGAAACATCTGTGTTTTGTTTTAAAATGATTTAGGTTCACTGAAAACGCCAAATACTTACGCGTTGGAAAATTGTTAAAGTTTCTGATGACGCAGTAATTCATCTGCATATTTTCCACACTTCTAGTTCGCGTCGGGAGAACGAATACGAGTGGAAAGAACGGTATCGATTGGCAAACGAAATGGTATTGCTTTTTCACCGTTAGAGTTTTTAAAGTGTGTTAGACTTCAGAAGTTTCATATTTTAGTTGAATTTTTTGTACAGGTAAACCTGGGAACGAAATATGTATTTTATGTTTCTGGTTGGACGGAATTTTCAAGTGAACATATATTAAAATCTAAACGTTCGGAAAAAGATACAAGCTACTAAAAAATTATATCAAAATGTAATGAAAAATTTAGAAAATTTACTGGAAATATTTGTGGCTAAATATATTTTAAAACTTATTTGTTTTCATTATACATATAATTTGTTAATAGTAGCTTTAAACACAAATTTTACCTTAAACATTATATATTTATTAACATGTCTATGAAATGCGCACATTCTGTAAACACAAACTAAAACAAATGCCCCAGTAAAACAACTCTCTATTGTTGAAATTAATTATGCAACTGTTTCATGTTGAGCAAACAAAATTTCAAACGAAAATGTTCCCCACACATAAGACATCACGACGTCTGTCTCGTGAGAAATGGTTGAACAAAGTAACAATCACATGTCGGAGAGAATATAGCATGACATTCGCTCGGCAAATGAAAATTGTCACCGGTAATTCGAGAAACAAATAATAACGAGTTGAGTAACGCAACATTTCTCAGATATTTTCTCGTTACCGGCTCGTGACACTCGTCCTTATGCCGTGGTGAACCAGTGGAGCGCGGATACATTAGAAAAGTTCACGCTTAAGAGAGTGGAGGAGAACGCAAATAAATTATTTTAATATCTTAACTTTTGTGAATTGTCGTCGGGTCAGGAGTTGAATTACGGCGAGGAATGAAACTATTACGGGTGCCTCGGTGCGCCGCAACGGTAAGCGTCTCCTCGCCAGGGGTGTATTCACACAGAAAATTACAACTTCACAGAAAGAACATCATATATTTCTGACTGAGAGTAATATCTTATATTTATGAGACACTAGTAATATGTACATGGTTGCGTATTTAATAATGTTCTCTAACATGTAAAATATGCAATAAATCTATTTATAAGAGAACATGTTCTTCAAATAATAAATAAATAAAAAATTCGACTATAATAATATTTCTTACATGATTAAATTTGTATTTCGATACTATACTAGCCATGTACGCCTTTATTATAAATGTAATATAAATGATTTATAATGTATATAGAATTTTTTTTATATTATACTTTGAATAGCATCTGAGATATATATTTGACATTTATCTTCTGAGATCCCTTCACTTCTGACAGCAACAACGGCACATTCCTGTCAAAAAATGTCGCATTCCCAAAGAAATTCATGTGGCCAAGGAGACACTCAAATTTAAATGTAAAAGTACTGAAAAAAGTCTTTCAAGAAAATATGCAAACTGTCTAGTCTGTCATTAATTTTATATTTTTTAGAAATTCTTCGTTTCACTTTCATTCCATGTAATCTTTATGCTGAGTTTCACTCTTTCCTTTAATCTCTGTAATATCTAGTGTTTTAAACTGACACACAAGTGAAATACTTATGTTTAATTATAGTCATAAATTTTAAAATTTCACCTTTTTTTTTTCATAAATTTGTCTGAAACTTATGTAACGAACAATTTCTATGACATTTTATTTAGATTATTATTCATTCATTCATTCATTCATTCATTCTTACAAATATATAGATAAAAAACGAATACGAATAAATTTTGTTTGCCTTAGAAGAGCTGTAAGCCAGGCAGAACAAGAATTGACAATTTTATCCAAAACCGACACAAATACAAACTTTACTTGCCAATTCCAATTGACACATCCTAAAAGTCGACTTTTTCAGTGATATATTAACTCCTTTTAATCTCTCTAGTTCCTAATGCTGTACAGCAACGAAAAACCCACCGAGCCCATTTCAAATTCCGTTTTACATCCGAGAAACCCTTTCTAATCGGGGGCAGAGATCCATTGAGAAATCGAAATGGAAAGTGTTGGAGCATTAAGCCCGGTCCTGTCCGGAAGCCCATGCTCACGTAACGCCGTGCCTGCATAAGAGCACCCAAACCACCGTGAAGCATTGTACGTCTGAGGAACGTTTTCACGGACCCGTACACACTTCTAGCTATGAAGAAGAGCGTAGAATTAGTCTTCTAAAGAAAATCAATAACCAAAACCCTTAAAGCACTCCTTTACGGCTACTTAGCTGCTTATTGTTACGCAGACAAGCGAGCGCACATCGGAGTCTACGAAAGACCAACGTAATCTTGGTAGTTTCTCTTGAAAATACTTCATTACACCACGGACATTTTCTTACACACGTATATCTTCTTTTACATAGTTAAATATCCACTGCTACGTTATATATTTCTATATACTAATTCAATTTACATACTCTTTTCCGACAATCATATATAGGAAATTATTGAATTTTATTTTTACATTATCTTTTATTCAAATATGTTATTTTCAATATTCATTTTTCATTGGAATTACAGATAAATATGATCAGTATAAAATTTTCCACAGAATAAATGTACAGCGTTAATTTGAATAATCTGTAAATCATTATTTCAATACAAATAAAACTGAACAAAAATATATGAAATACCTGATGTAATTTAAGTGACTAGCGAAACAGAAATGATGGATACTAATGAAATATGTTTTATCACTAAAAAACATGAACTCATATTTTATCATTCATTATTTCTGCACTACCTATTAATACGCTAGTTGATGATGATAAATATCTTTTTTGTTAATTCAGGTTGAAATACAAAATACATTACGGACAACAAACATATCGGACATAGTTGTTCCATACATCCATTTCAAAAACGGACGAAATGAATCACAAGTTTGTCGGGCTCTTGTAACACATGTAAGAATGTAAATATGTCAGACAATACATGACAGGTTATACAGATGAAGAATTTAAAATTTAATATATCCTAAGCGAATGAATTAATTTGGCTGAAATCCTGTCACGCCCCTATGTTTTAGCGCGATAATTACAGAAAGTGTTTAGTAAATTACGATGTTGGATGTTGGCAGCATACGTCTGAGGAAGATATAAATTTCTTTACAGCGGCGCACAGCAGTCATTAGTCTCTATTTTTACGAGCATCAGTTTAACATTTATATTATTCGTAAATATAAAAATATAAACTTAATATTTAAAAATTTATTCGCCACCTACATGACCACAATTTCAAAACAAATTTCCGTTGTTTTATTGCCGCAAGAAATATGATATGTAGAAAAAATAAAAGATTTTTCACAACTTTTCTCGTTCTGACACATCGTTAATATGTCTATTAAATATCAATATTTACTACCTGCAAATAATATGTTGTTTTTAAATTTTATTGTCGTTGTTTACGAAATTGCTTGGATTAGTTTACGTAGTTTGTGTCACAATTGTGTTTTTACAAGCGACAGAATCATAAAAATGTTTGTTTGTCTGTTTACATAAAACTTTAATTTCCCGTATATTCAGTGTGAGACAGTATCGTACAAGTGAATTAACTGTTGCTGAAATGAACCATACGAAAGTTTTATAGCATCTAATATACAGCAGGCAAACTAAACAATGCATTACTATATGAACAAACATGTCGAAACATTTATATGTACACGGGACATCTCTAAATGCATTATTATCAAATCATATAACGACAATATATCTTAATAATTAAATAGTCCATGAACATGTATAAGAAAGTAATTAATTAAAATATTGTCTGCATATAAATTGAAAAGTATATCAATTCTATGTGGTCCATTATTGTTAAACACAATGTCTTTTAAAATAATTCTAGAACAAAAACTAATTATGAAATATGACTTTTGAATAATTTTTGCGCAATTGTAGCAGAATTAGACTTCATTTATTCTTGGCAATATTTTATTCATTCATCTCAACACACTTCCTCTTCTGGTCAGTAATAATGAACCTTAGTAAAAGTTTACATGTATTTTATCATGTACTTTTGTAGAATTGCTAATCAAATTAGCAAATTACGCCCGAACGTAATTCGATTGCGTGTGCATTGTGTTTTTTCTTCTATTGTTTCTTTAAAGTCGGTGGAAATTTGCCGTGACACGTCCGTGCCTAGATTTTCTGATGAGTTGTGCACCACAAAGTTAAAAACATCAAAGAAGAAGGAGACAGCCCCGCGGCGCGTTATTTCCGTCTCTACTTCCTTGTGAGTGAATCCTTCATGCCTTGACTATTCTACTTTCTACGAACAGAACAGTTGTTATTCACTGGCTTTCAGGCGCTAGTATTCATTCAATACAAGCAGCTACACAGTCGATACAAATTGGACATCCTGCAAAGAGAATATTAATTTTCATCACACGTTCCAGCAATTGATACGCTACCACGCTAGAGACGAAAATACCGATATAGAAATGCGGGAATTTTCTTATCATTTCCTTTCAATTTTATGTGCAATAAATTCAGGAAGCTTTATTGTGAAGATTTTTATTAAGATGAGAAAACTATAATTCTAAAAAAACTGTTGCAGCACAAAGGACTTTAAAATGAAGCTTTACAATGTAGTTTATTTTAATGGCGAGAATTATTGTGTCGAGAATCAAGGAGATTTTATCGAAGAAAACTCATCATGTTTTATCATCAGTAAATCTCGCTAAATGTACCTTTTACGAACGTTTATAACATTTTCGAACAACTATGTAAAATCATAGTAAAGTTTCTAGAATTTGAGCTGACCTTATAGGGATATCAATGCTGTTTTCATATTAGTAAATTATTTAACCAGTTGTTTATGGAAATATCATAGGTGCGCATTAGATACGATATGTACTGACCGCATCCCATGTTGCACTTCACATGAAATTTTAGTTAAGTTTACGTGATCTGTATGATATGATTTCCTGACCGCGTTTGCTTTAATGTATATTAATGGAATTATATAGCATAGTGCATTCGTACTGTGGCGCAGTGCATGACATGTGCATATTCAGATCCTTGTGATTAGTTTGGTTCAGTAACTATTCATATACGTACACAGGTAACGTACGAATATATTCGTTACACGTAATACGTAATATTGCCTTACATCGAAGTTCCTATAATATATTCATATACATATTATATATGTCAAAATATCTTCTCATTTAACGGATATAAAACTCATATCAGATTTATATAATTATGTTCTAATCTTAGTTCATTATAGAATACCATTTTCACAGTACAAAATTACGCAGTTTTGTAGGCAAAAAAATATCTATTATGTTATGCTAAGCTAAATTACTCCAGAGAGATGTTTAAATGAGGAAGACTTTAAAAAAAAAGTTGTAAAAAATGTTGTATAAAAAAAGATATATGTTTTTAAATTCATTTGTTTTACGGACTTTAATTCTCGCATACACAAACATCATAATTTATTTATCTCTACATATTCAAATATAAACCTACGTATCTACTACGTACATACATTTCCACATAAAGAGTAAAAAATACTTGTTTAATAATGTTCTCATATGTGCATAACATGCAGTATTCAGATGCTTGCAAAAATAAATATATTTCCTGCACTGTGTAGTCATATAATTATTTTAATTTAACTGACACTCATTATAATATTGGGGTCTACTTAATGCACAAATTCTAAATTTACATATATAAAAATAATGAAGGTTTATTTTTTACTGAATATTCATCAAATAAAACTTAGGTATGCATATTTATTTCTTTATAACATCATGATATTTTACATGAAAGTTTAAATAAACAAATATTGTAGTAATTATAATGAAATCCAACTTTTAAAATATAAAACCGAAGTCACAGTTCACTATTATAATTTATTACATCGTATGAACTTTTATTAAACTAGGTACACGTTAATAATAAATAGGATTTTAATGGCGATGGCATAATATTTTGCTTTAGGTAAAAGTTAAAAGCTGCCTTTTCAGTGTGTGTATAATAACAGTTCCGTAAATGAAACACGTGTCGCAGTTTTAGCCTCATCGTAAACCTGCAGGATGATGAACATACTCACTAGAACATTACAGAAATAAACTGACAACTATATTATTCATGCAATTTTATTTATTTCTTTCTTCAACCAGTAATATATGCACGAGGAAGATTCAGATTACGTATCCGACATGTAATATCAAATCTTGATCGGTGTAAAACCATTACTTTTTGGGATATTCAAATATGTCTTAAGATAAATTGCTATATTCCAAATGAAACAATACTTTCTTGTTTCGATTTTCATCAAACAATTATCAGAGTATATGACTATAATACCAGTACTTTATTCGACGATGAAAATAGAGTATATATCGCATATATAATTTTCTCTTTTTATTAATAAAATATAGAGAAATACCTGACACACATTCTTCTATTGGGTATTTCTTTTCATTTTGGGTACTCGCATAAAACTACCTTCTTTCCTCATTCTGTGAAGAATAACACACAAGCAGTAAACCTTAAATAACGATGGTTACGCAGCAACCTTACAATGGATATAAGTATTAATTTCCATTACGTCTTACGTGGCATCTAAATTTGCAACAAAACTAATTTCTCGGTAAAGATGCTGAATTTACCAAGATAATTAGATTTCAACTGACGGACAGGACAAAAAAGAATACGCTCGTCGCTGGAAAAATGACAACTGAATGCTTAGCTGTCATTTCCCAGCACACTGCGACAAGAAATGGTATGACAATCATTTATTCTCCTCCTTTCTGCCTGTCACTCTCTTTGTTCACCTTACTTTCGCTTCCTTGGCTAGGGGAAAGTCGGCTTCAATTTAGAACTAAGCCCACTGTAACGCAGAACTTGTGTAGTATGTTTCCAGTTTTCGATTTAGATAAATAGATTTGTTTAGCTTTTTAGCATTAATGTACTTGAATTTATGAACAAATATTTTCAATAGATTTTTTTTAAATATGTACATAATTATTCATATCCCTGAGGGTGAATTAATATAAATTAATATTAACGTTTATGAACAAAAAAAGGAAAAGTGAAGTGGATCATGTTAGATAAATGTGAACAGTTTTATAAACAAAAGCGATGCGCATTTCTATTTACAATTTCAGTATAAGTTTGTACAATATGCTGAAAAACAGTCTGGCAAGATTGAGAGCTTTTTGCAAATGTCACTTGACGAAACGGCTCTTGCAGAAACCAGATTTTTTTTGTTTTCTCTCAAAGCAAAACAATGTATTCCAGCTGGTTTCAGACAAACCTTCTTCATTTCCTTAAATGTGAAAATATTTTTTTATCATTCTATTTATAAGCAGGCCGGGTACATATTTACTTTGACAAATGTAGAGGAAACATTGACATGTCAAATGTGTTTGTGTTGTGATATGATAAAGTAAAGCTTTGAAGCTTGAAAGTTTTCAAAAGTTCTATACTGTTGTCAAAGAATATTTATATAAAACAAATGGGTACTTGTGATTTGCAGCACTTAGCTCACGAAATGTATATCTGCACTTACAATATAGCTCTTCTCCATGTTATGTACTCCATATTGTTTACATCAAAGTAATGTATTAACAAACAATTACTTTACTGCTAAATACAAATATTATTCAAATTCTTCTGAAGTAAGACAAGTGGATTCATTAAATTATTTAATAATATACATATGTAAAAACTTATGTTTTTCTACATATTTTGTTCTTTATTTCAATGAAAAGCAATCTGCTCTATATCTTTAATAACGAGACCGAGAAATATTTTCTGCGGAAAAAGAAGAATATTAATTGTTACCAGTATTTTATTACGAAAATCAGAATAAAGCAATGGACACAAGATTTAATTTTCTACGAATAAATAAGTTTGTAAACATGTAAATAATTAAAAAGAATTTTAATTTATTATGTTTTTAAAAATCTAATCATTTATCGATGCCATGTTCATTAATTTTAATGAAAAATACTTGTGTTAAGGAAGCCGTAAATAAATTTCTTTTAATGTATGAAACGTTACTGAGTATTCTAAAAGTTTGTATGGTGAAAATTCAAAATATAAACCTGCTTATTCTGTATATAATCTAGTACTGTCTTGGCTAAATTTATAATGCTACATGGAGAGTGTAGTAGCTTAAATAGTATATACTTTATATCTATCTAGAAATACAAGTGTGTATATACGTATCTGGTTATTCTAGTATCACATGCAACAGCTAGACTGGCAGTGAGCTAAAAAGTAAACATCGCACTCGTGGTGCATAAGTTGTTCTTATTTTCCTATTTTATATTCATATAGTAAGACACTGAATACTGGCATCCTGCATTTTTACGCATGCGCAAATTCTAACCAGAAGCCGATAACTCGTTGCAGTTTATATGCTCCACAAGTTTCACATGAAATAATATTGGTTTATCACGTTCTTTTTTAACTACATCAGTATTTACTGTCAAAATATGAAACGAAAATTTTTGTTGGTTTTTTTCAAAATAGTCCAATCATACATTTGAATTGTAAACTACATGTAGTATGTTTGAAAAAATATGTATTTTAGGAATTTAAATTGAATGTTTCATTAGTTATACAAAATGTTACATTTGAAAAATCCGAGCTATTTACTTAAACGATAGCATTTAGGAAATGTTTATTATTTTAACTTTGTACTTAGTATGAGATTCGCAGAAAATCTTTTTCCATTCTTCGGAACGAGTCTGAAAAAAAATAAGGATTTGGTTTTAATTGCGTTGTCACCTAACACAGATGGGACACGGCCGTTATTTTTCGTCAAAGTTCGTTGTTTCAATCGCGATCGATAGCGCACGGGCGCATAGGGATTACAGTGAAGCTCTGTTTTGAATACAGGTGTTCGCGAAGAGATGCTTGTTTACTGGACTTTACGGCGACACGATTTGTCATCCGTGAACAGCGAACGTGCATAGCGTGCAGTGTTTTTATTTCTGCAATATATCATATCGCCGTACTAAATCATGTTGGACTTGACGCGAAAATTATTTGTGTGCGGTTGCCGAAACCGCAATGCAATTGATCAAAATCAAATCGCTAAGGAATACTGTGATACTGACCTACAATTTCTAGCGAAGCTCTTATCTGCATCTTAGTAATGAAATATGGCAAAATATACAATAAATCTAAAATAATTTTCAAATCAATTACTTTCTAAATGGCTGTAAACAATGTAATATTAATGATTATGAAAATATATTTCCATCGTTCGTCCTACAACGAAATTGTTAATTAATTACCTGGATAACGTCATCAACAATATTTATTTTTAATATTTATCCGAGCAACAGTTTTGTAATTACCAAAATAAACAGCGGCTTTAATGTTTAAAATATTTTCTACTTTCATATATATATAGTTATATACATAACTTATATATATA
>JAGJTL010000039.1:4295138-4314759 GCA_022063505.1 Calosoma granatense
TATAACAAAATAAATGTCTGTTGGTTATTTAAGCAATATGAAAAATATTTGCAACAACAGAAAAAAAAGAACACATTAGATTTAGCAGACATGTAAATCTCGACTGTAACGCATTATGTTTTCCTCTGTCCCACAGGACTACAACGACGACATCCGACAGGAACAGATGTGGGAGATGCAGGTACTTTCTACACAGAAGAACGCGAAGGAAGGCGGTAGTGATGGTGGAGGTGGGACTGTACCGCCGCCCGGAGGCAATCCCAGTGGACCAGGCTCAACGGCTGGCTCCAGTGCAGGCTCCGCGGGTGGTGAATGCCCCAGTACTGGTAGCGAAGACAGCATGAGCGCCGGACACAACGAGGGTGGCGAAAGCCCACCGGCCATGGCCACAGGAGAACATCCAGCATTACGCGGCGTTCTACAAGGTTAGTTTCCACTAAATGTAACCATATGCCCTGGGGAGACACTGACAGACGGTTAAACATTTCAATATATACAGCAAAGTTAGCCTGCCTTCACTATATTTGTTCACAGTGTACATTTAGAATAGTTAGTTATGTGTTAATCTTACACCAAGGACAAATACATATCAGTAAAGACGATTCAGATCTAAAACCAAAAAATTATACATTAACGAGCTCGTCCATCATAGATGTATTAAAGTATTGAAGATTTTATGGACATAAATATGCTTTTCGCTTGGATAAATTCTATCATTCGAAATTTACATTTTCGTTAATTCCACTGAGAGTGCCGTGAAATTTTGCAAAGTGTATGCAATTTAATACAGATGTCAAAAGGACCACAATTCTTCATTTTTAATTAGCAGCACGAGAATACGAAAACTGTGTTATCCTCCGGGCACTCATCGCTCTACGTGTCCCTAGGTGAATGCAAACATTCAATTAAAATGCCACAGATATTTCAGAATATTTCTTAATGAGCACAGAAATATTCTGTACAGGACCTCAGCCACAAGTATAATGAATTCTTCTGCAAATGAACCGTGTTTTGTTAAGAAGAAAAGTCATTTAACTTTACAAGAACTAGAAAGTATTAAGAAATGTTTCATATCAGAAGAAGAAAAAAAAAATATGAACTCTGTGTAACTTTCTAATTATACATTTTTATTAAAATACTCCCGGTTTTAGAATTCACTGCCAATGTAGTACTGTAAATTATGTCACCTTTAACAATATTTGCATATTAGCACACGTGTAATGTTTATGGCTACTGAAATTCTACGACTCTACATGACACATCACAATTATATTTATGATTCTACTAATTACAGTCCTCGCTAGGTACCATTCCAAATTGTAGGTAATAAATGCAAATTAATATGAGCTACCCTTATAATCGTAATGATTTTTCCCTACCATTATGTCATTTTGAGTTGTGCTAGTATTATACAGAAATATTATTCATATTATATTCATCTGACATACATCTGAATGTGCATATTCTTAGTTTTTCTTTTATTTCCATATGTACACTAGCAGTTGAATATAAATCAGCTACTCTCAGCTGTTTCAAGATTCTCAAAGAGCCTTTGTACAATTCGGTATAGCCTGATAGAAATTCAAAGACAAGAAATGTGGAATATACCAAGTTCGCATTGTCTTCTCATGGCTATAAGTGCAGTTATATCTTTAATAAGAATAAAAAACCATCCGGGTACATTCCGAAACGAAACGGCGTCTTGACAAATTACTCGGATATACTGGAACGCCATTTCACATTATCGAATTTCATAAATTCCTTCCGCGTATATTGACAGAAATATTACGAATAACTTTCATCATTCTTCATATGCACGGGTCGGTTAAATTATGTTCAGCGTGTCATGCTTACAACATAGAAATAAAAAGAAAACATCGTTAAACTGTTTCATGGACATTGTAGAAATGTTTATTAGTCAGCACAAGTATGCATGGACATGCTATGTCTGACATGTGTTTGGCGGGGAGGGGTGGAGTTATGAATAAATTGTTCATCTTGATCATATGAACATTATACAAATACCGTAATTACACCATATTGACCATTACAGTGAAATATGTATAGAGCAAATAACATGTACGATACAGATACATATTACATATGCATGTATATACCACGTACGTACATATGTGCATCTGTTTACACATAATGTTTGTTGTTTATATATTTCCGTACATAATGCTCATGTTCCATAGTATGTACACAAACATTAATTCTGTATTTTATTAATGAAAGGAGCTAGGATAACATGACATTAATTACAGAGTTCGATTACTAGATAAATATATGTTATAATTTCCTGACAGTACGGAATTGTTACATTAATTTATTTATTTTTACTTTAACCTATAATTTATTATTGTCCGTTCGTGTTACAAATAGAGCGAATAAACTAATTTGTTTTTCTGAAATTTGTCCGTTTGAAAAATTATATTTTTAACGGTATTGGTATTTTTGTCGTAGTATATATTTTATCTGTCAACTGAGAATTCTTTCTTTTTCTGATAATATTAGAAAACCCGTGAAGCATTTCAAATGCCATCTATATTCATTTATATTCTGATGTTTTGTTACTGCATATATGAGGTTAGCTAGAACAGGATAAATGAGGATGAGATCACTATCGAGTTTTTCTTCCACAAGACTCTACATCCGTCATGTGCCAAACATTTTTTTATTTGTTCTCCTTTTAGATAGATCTAAATGAACCAATTAGTCGGAAAGTATTTTGTAGTAACTTCAGCTAAGAATAAAGAATGATATGTTGAAGATTAATAGCGTAAATCTATCTTTAATTACTGCGTAATTATCTTTTTCAAATCGTTATTATTCTGCTCAGTGAATATTACTTTACAATGGTCTATATTAATATCAACTATTTTTATCTATCCAATTTCTACTAATGTCCACCAAAAAACTTTCATATTAACATAGTTCACATTATTTATCTACTCTGCCAGCGTTGTAACAAAGAATTGTAAAACAAAATTAATCTATTGAATATATCAAAGGTACAATAGACAATGGTATAGTTAAACTGGATAGGACTGTGTGAATGAAATCTCTTTATAACAAAAGAAAGCTACGGAATCACGATAGAAAGTAACTATGACGCTTCTTGTAACTGGTTAGAGTTAACAAATGATGCAAGACGTTTAAAAAGATTTCCTGCTATTTTTCAGTTGGCGGCGCCGGAAGTTCCCCCTGCAGTGCTGTTTCCGCTGCTGCGGTGACAGGAGTAGGCCGCAAGAGACCGCTGTTAGCCGGCGGGCCCAGGACGTCCATGACACCCACGAAACGGACGGTCATGAGTCTACTGGCGCGAGCAAGGGCGGCCCAAGCCAAACAACTACCCGCCACTTTCCAAAGGGGACCTGAGTAAGTTCAAACACAACGACCAATAAACAAATCACTAGTCATTCACCAAATGTTTCAATTAAAAACAAAACACTGGCACTTTGAGTAAACTAATTCTCAAATTAAAATAAATCATTCTAAAATAGAAAATTAAATAATCTTGCCTAAGAAATATGCGTAACGGGTAAAATACTAAAACAGTTTTATAAAGTATCTAACTTTTAAGCAAGAACATTATAATTGGAGTGATCATCGACACTAAACTCTAATTAATTAAATACAAAAGATTTACGGAAACCCTGGAAGAAAAGGTTGAAGACTACTTTCGTCCATTAGTAGTGTTTACGAAGAACAAATTACCTGCCATTTGTAAAGGGTATACTTGAAACTTGGAACTAAACTCGCGTAGAAATTTACATCAGTTGTCAGTTGTTTTCGGTATACGTGACAGCCTATTTGAATGCCTTGAATATGTTATACATGCTTCTTTATATGTTAAATGTGTGCGTATTCTCCCTGTTGAATACGCTAAGTTTGTCTTTAATTTAATAATTAATATTTAGTTGTATGCCGAGTGTTGTTAACTAGTAACATTTACTTACATGAACGGAATAATATACTTAGTTAAATACAGGTATGAAATTCTTAATGAAATAAGGTTACATAAATCATATAAGCGTATTCTAAATACATGTTTATTAAAAGTGAATACAAATATTCTTTATACTTTTGTAAAAATAAAAAATACTTACTGTTTAAATATAAAGAATCACTGATGGATTCACAATTTAAAATTGTAACAATAATGTTGTATTACTATCAAATAAAATATAGTTAAAAAGAATTGAATTCATTACGAGTATCTAAAAATATGTTGATATAAAATTGTTTACATAATTAGTCGGAAATGAGAAACTTGGAAAAACAAAGAATTTACTTTTAGCTTTTAATTAAGATAATTAATCCCATATATCTACATATATTTTCCGTTTAGTCAATCTTTCCAAGGTAATAATTTAATATTAGGCAATTTACATAATTTTTCTTTCGAAACTTTCTTTGAAAATAAACAGAATACCAATAGCTCTGCAATAAGCTTTGTTATGCTCTTAATGACGAGAAAATATGCCGTTCAACAATTTTGTTTCCCCCACTCAATTATTTATTGATTATTCAGGGATTTTTTCATCAAGTATCGAACCCCTCATCAATTAAATCATTATTGATGGCTTAATTCAAATGATAAATGAAACATCGCTTCGCTTAATTGTGCCAAAGAATGTTACAAAAATGAAGATCTCACATTATTTTAATTCGAATATTTTACTGTTTCGTTAAAATGACTAATGCATTTTATATATTTTATTAAAATGACAGACGGATATCATTTATATTTTATGTAATATTTTACCTTAAGCTTATTTCAAATCACAGCTAAATTCAGCAAGATAAAATAATATTTAGGGAGATATGAGTAATATATAATGTAAAAAAAATTCAAGAAAACACGTTGTAGTGCTTCACTCACGTATTTTATATTTTGACATAAAGTTTTCAATATTTATGGTATGAATAAATCGTGAAATGCTTATCAAAATGTGGATATTTTCCCGTTCAGTCTATTCTTAATAGGAAATTATCCTAACGACAAGCATTCAGATATGGATTTTCACAATAAAATGATAAATTTAACTTTTGCCGACCGCAGTGGCGCTTTACGAGTCGTAATGAAAATCTCGTTTCTTAGTTTAATCTATATTCATAGATGCACGTGCATGCATCGTATAACTGTAATGGGAAAAACTTATACGGGTCCGTTCACAGGATAATTCTTAAATATTCTGTTTTATTTACCTTCTGAATTATACATACATGAGTTACAAACGAATGAAATGTTACGCGGAGTACTGCGCTAGGTCATTTGCATCTCTCATTATTTATGTGCTAACACACACAGTCAGAATATGCAGTTGTCATCAGACAAAAGTAACATTTTTATAAAAAAATGTTGTTTTATATTAAATCCATAATGTTCTTACAAATAAGAAAAAGAACATCATATTATCATTAACAAAGTATTAATCAAAACTGCTAGCTTACAATCAAGATTATTTAAGGATTGTACATTTTTATCACATCAAACTTATGTGAATATAAATAAAAGGTATAATTATTGATTTAATTTTAACTTCTCAGAGAAAGAAATTTGAGAAAATGTTCGTTAATTGAACGTTGAAAATCGTAGACTAACAGTGCTTTAATCATTGTAAAATGAAGCTTTTGAAATTGGAAGATGTAACTCGGTATTCCGTACTTATGCAGTAAAATAATTACTAGAGTTTAACTAGAAATCCCTAATGAATCATCGTAAGACCACGCCGTGTAACTTGGTCTATCTAAAACAATGAAACGAAATTTCTAAGATCAAATTTCCGTATAAGTTAAGCTCTTAAACTGTATTTCTAACTAACTTCTACATACATACATATTTACTTATAACTAGAACGCCCGCGGTCGTTCTCTACTTATAACAAAGGCAGTTTCACAAGTTAGTGTAAGTCTTGCCATGTGTATACCTGTTGTAGAGATGAAACAATAGCATTGCCCAAGGCTATACACACTTGACATCGATGGACGTGAAACGTACCGTGGTGATGCTAGGATCAAATATCCTGCACAATTTTATTGCCAACAATAAAATTCTCTGCCTCTTTTATGCCCATAGGGTCAGTCTGAATGGTTTTATGGTCGTTTATTTGGAATAACGAATGGAGATTGTAATAAAATATTACCAAATTTAGAAGTGGTTTGATCAGTAATCGTAATTTTTCTTTGGAAATGATAATGGCCCATATTAACGACATCAAGTTGATCAACATGATTTTATGACCCTGTTATACAAGTCATTGTCAGAAGAAGGAGTACATTTATAAAGAAAATAGTAATATTGAATAAACTAAATAAAAATCCCAAATAACACTAACAAAATTAATTTCTGTGGCAACTCACTGAGATAATTTTACGTGTAATTACAGAAATATGGCTGCCGACAGCATCAACATCACGGGATCCGATTCGAGTGTCGCTTCAATATCCAATTTTCCGTAGGTATTATTTATTTTATATACAAAGTGCGGTACGAATTAATTTACTGCAAAATGTTCTTGGTACAATAATATACGTATAATAATTATGTGTTACTTTTCGATTAATAAATAAATATTAAATGTTGTTTATAATATTTTTATTATTAATTGTTTTAAGTTTTGAACTATTTATTTTATTATTAAGACGATCATATCCAGTTTTTCAATGAATATAATACATGTATTAAACTATTTCTTGTAAATTGTAGATAAAAATATTTAGCAGTTAACTAAATAAAAAGAAAAGTGTTCTTGCTTTCATATTTAAAATAAACAGAGCACGTGAGATATTTAAGAGTGTGAGGCTATGGTAGGGTAATCTGGTGAGGTACCGTACATACCATTACAAAGCGAACACACGCATTATGTGCTTGTGTCTCTTACAAAGCCGGGGTAATTAACTAAAGCAGTTCATTAAACGCGTCAAATGATTCACGTTTGTGCCGCTCGAAGGACAGAAGTTACTGACATTATGTCAGTCTTTAGTTTACATGTAGTCATGTACAGATGCGTATAAAGACAAAACCGAACATCCATTATCAAAGCCCTCTCATAAATAATTGACTGTCTATAATGGGAGGAGATGTGCTTCGTCAAACGTCAACAAGCCTGTTAAAGTAAATGATAATTTGCCTCTTACAACAGATAAGTAGATGAGATGAAATAATGGAAGAGAATTTGGATATCATCATCTATAATCCTGTCAATATAATGTGATCATAGCATGATAATTAATTTGTAAAATGGTATTAAAGTACTTATATCAGAATCAGTATTATATTTCACCAAGAAGCTAAAAGATTATTTGCGTGTAAAAAATCGTAGTAACAAATTATACATCATTGTGCTATTTCTTTCAAGTACTTATACAGAAACTGATAAAATAAATTTTTTTAAATACTTTTTGTTACAAAAGTACAACTAATAGGACTAAAAGCTTGATGTTTTATGATATGAATCGTATTAGATGTATGTCATACCTAGAACAGGCTTCGTCCTTTATATTAGCATGTCTAAATACAAAGCCTGCAACATATTACATAATACTGTGGATACAAGAACAAGAAAAAAGCAACTAATCCTTTGAAAAGTTCCTCTCGTGTGGGAATAATATAATATAACTAGATTAAAATTTGTCGTAATTGTTGTCCAGAGTACCATGTAGTCAAAGACCTTGTATAAAACAAAAATAAAAACATGATACCACTACTACAAAACAATAACTTCAGTTAAACATTTTAAATTTAATACCTATCAAACTAGTGTGTATAGTGCATTTTTCATATTAAACTATTAAAATGTCTTCATAAAATTCAGAAAGGAATAACCAGCAAAGGATAACACAAATATTACCTGGTTTAAACGTACGTATATTAAAGGCATTACCTATAAAACTAAATATCATACATTTCGCTATTACTGAATTCAGTGCTTTTCTAATCATTCATTCAATTTTCCCATTATTTCACCAAAAACAGTTAAATGAAGATTATAATGATTCATATCATATGCAATAAAATGATAGTAACATATTCAATTACACTATATGTAATATCAAAGCATCAAATTGTTTATATTATACACACAATTGTATTGTGTAATGTTTATTATTATAATTAAAATTTATAATTTATTCATTATTGTTGACAATATTTGATGAAAATTACGTTATTATATTGTAATATAAAACGTTATTGTAAATCAAAATATTTAATCTGTTATATAGTTCCAATTTGATGTTTTGCACTTTACTCTGATTGTTTTGAAAATTGTGTGTGTGTGTGTGTGTGTGTGTTATGGCACAGCTTTTGATATTTTATACACGTACAATTGCTTGATATGCAGCATCATCATTACATACAATGGGTGTTGTTGTTGTAACTTCATCAGCAAGTTTCTATTTACAAATCCAAAGTTCTGCAGTGAGCTCTGAGAATCGTGTCTTCTCTTTAGTATAGTTATACATATGTGTGTGACTGTGTGAATGTCAATGTACAATAATTATGTAACTAAGTTCATATTGTAGCTCATCCATGGTATCTACTTGTTTCAGGCGCGCCACAACCTTAGTACCACTTCTCAGAGAGGACTACCTAACAGGAGCAGTCAACCTAAACCTAATTTAACTCCAGAACAGAATTAGTAATACGTATATCACCAGAAGAGAGTTAGAGCGAGAGAGAGAGAACATGTCATGTCCACACCTACATTTAAACATATGTCAGCGTTTTCAATAAGATAGATACGGATTCGCATATGTAAACCCAATGGGCATAAGGACGAAGACACGTCAAACACACACACACAAACACATACCATGCATACATACAGATACAGTTTATTACATAATACACATATGCACATGTTTTCCTATCTACATACACAACTCTTACTCCACAGACAGTACGATTACTTCAACTGATGAACATCAGAGACGCTGTTCAAGTACTCTAGCAGAAATCTCTTTTATCTGATCTGGAAATGATATTGAAAGTCCTTCCGTGGGCGTAGGGCACGAGATTGTGAAGGTTTATACGTTTATTTTTACGGTTTTACGCGCACCAACACCTAAATTGAAATCGTTACTCACACTAAATGAATTACAGCCAAAAGAAATAAAATTTACGAAATGGACATTTATTGAACAAATTTTATATTTGTATTTACACCAATATAAATATCTAATATTCTGTGTTTTATCTTTAACAAATAGAATTAAATGATTCCAGCTGGCATTTGTAAAAGTTTTTATAATGTCTCATACAACAATTTGTACATATTATGCACTTGTAAAATTGTAGTAATAATTAACTCTGATTTGAATTATAGATACATACAGACATTAATGCATTGTTAAGATTCATTAATGCATTAGGATGGCTAAAGTAATGTTCTTGGTGCACCATTCAGTATCTGTAAATATTGAAGCGGACAAGCAAACTGGTTTAGCGAATATTGGTATCTTATACGTGGCATGTAAGTACACACAGAAGGAGAACAGTCCATTACTCTTATCAACAACGTAATAATCCCTCTAATAACCCCGTACCATGCGCCCATGGCCAGCCTGTGTACACACATAAGCTTACTTGAATTATGCAATCTCACGGACCAATGAGGAATTCAATCAAACAGCATATTATATATATATGTACACGGCCGTGTACTGCGACCGTGTATCGTAGACAAAGTATTATAATCATCATTTCTTCCTGTGTTATTATTACTTGTTTCATCTCCTTCCCTATCGTACGTTCAGAGCAGTGCTTTCAATGTAGACGAGCAATATTGCACAGAGAGACAGTACAGTCAAATGCTTAACTAAAACAAACGCCGTTATACTGCACTTTGTTAAGCAGATTAAGTTCAAATGGCACAATGGTATCGCGCATGACACTGGACAATTGTCAAATCGAAAAGTTCTGCAAAAATATTAGACTTCTGTCGAATAGAGTCGTTTTTAATCTGTTTGAAATTAATTCCCCCTGCAGCGAAATATAGCATCGGCAATGCACAATTTTCATAGTTCTAGTTCAGTCTGGTTCCAATCGACATTGTCAATTCATAATACAGTTCAAGTCTGGCATTTATAACTACATTATTCATATGAATCTTACAAATTGATGACATCAAGCTAGATCATTTATTCAAGAAATAAAGAAGAAAAAACCGTTAGTGTCAAATATCGTAAAAGACAAGTGATTTGACATATTCTTCTTGCGGAATGTATCAGTTACTATCTGCAGCGTCATTTTTTGCTGGTGAGTTTTTGACAGACACCATTAACTATAAGTCTGTACAAAAAAAGTAACGTACTCGTGTATCCTTGACGCATTCGTTTTAGTAGCATCACATTTACTCAGCCAGCGCCTACGGTGGAGTTGATCACAATGGGAAAGAAATATCATATGACGGCCGTATCTTAACACTATTCCTTCCATATACACACACACACTTCAGTCGGCCGTTGTCTCTCTACGGCAATGTTCGCTCGTGTGTTTCATTTCATTTCATTTCATTCGTTCATTCGTTCGTTCGTTCACAAATGAAGATTCTACGTTACGTAATATTTTTTATAAACTCTATAGACTGAGGGCACACTTGACCCTCCTCGAAATAGAGAGAGAGAATAGAATAATAAACACGTAGAACGAGACAGACAATTTATTTACGTGTGCCAAAAACGAAGAGAAGTTTGTAAAGAAGTATATATTGTAAGTTAATAACGTTCGAGTAACGAGAAACAAATCGTTTATATGTTTTTGGTAAACAGAAATTAAATGTGTATTTTCAAAGTTGCTTCTATAGAGACATATCCACCAAATAGAAATTATATAAATTTTTATAGCGGATAAGATGTATCCTTACAAAATAGGTAATTTATAAATAAAAAAAAGGAAGAAAATAACTACAATTTAACGAGTAAAAATTATTATCCCACAAACTATATTGTTACAACATTTTGTAAGAATACATAATGGATGATGCCAAACTAGAATATAGGAATTATTATACATATTATACTTGCTGATTTTAAAATGAAATATTTTAAACTTAGGACACGCCAGAGATTTAAACGTTTGAATGTCACTGGTCTAGGTAAATAATAACGTCTATGTACTTAAAGAATTCTTAAACGGTAACTTTAATAAAATATAATTGCAAATTTTCTTACTTATATAAATTATGGCATGCTAATAATTAATATATTACACTAATAATAAACAATTATAACTGACACTGTTTAAAATATAAATCATTACAAAGGTAGTTGTGTGGGTACCGCGCATGCGCAACAATCTTGTTGTTCATTCAACACATTTATGCACCTACACTAAATGCAGATTATTATTACTATTATTATGTAGTCATGCTGAGGTACCTAACGACTACTGATTGCATGATGTTAATATAAAATGGAAATACACGCAGCACCAAGTTTAATTTTAATATCAGTTTTATATCACTACTAAATGTATTTACTAATAAAAACCAATGAAAAAATCATTGTGCAATGTTGAACTCGTTGTACAATTAAAAATATATGTATGTTATATGTGTAAAAAGGAAATATAATATATTAAGGACACAAAATAATACTCTATTTCTATATACATTAGTTCCTTATTCCCTATTTGTATTTAGTTTATTTATCACTTACAGGAATAAACGTGAAATATAAATAAAAACAACGACAATACGATCCTCGCAGAACTTCTACAGTTCAGGTAAATAGCGTAATATTTACTATGTTTTAAGTTTGATATCACATATCTGACATGATCAGTACCTACATACATAATTTCATAATATACCTACTCGTATATTGTGCATTATGAAATATTGTGAATAATTTGTTATATTAATACATTAGTTAAAAAATAAATTTTATTCGTGTATGCACAAGGTACGGCAGGGAAACGGGCAATTTTAAAAACCCAGTAGTTTCACAAAATATTTCTTTTTGCAACTATCTTGAAGTACATAGTATTCAATTTATTTTTTAAAGCTGATATCCTGAAGGTAATTTTCGTCTCATTTTTCACTTTTACCGTAACGTAACGATCTCTAAGAGATGTATTGGTTTCGAAAAAACAGTGATAACTAAATTGGTCCTAATAAATTATATAATCCAATAACCGCAAGACATGAATTGGCAATTAAATAGAATGCTATGAACAAAAGTATGGTAATAATTATAATCCTACCCGCTGCGCTGGTTCACCCAGAAATACGAATTTCAAAATCGTCCGTTTCCCTACCGCGTCCTTTATGTATAAATTATGTATTAAGCCAGTATATACACGCATATATCCAGAACAGACTCGCAAAATTATGTCGAAAATATAATGGTCAATTATACATAACTGCTGATGCAAAGGGATGAAAACTCAAAAAAACCTGAATTTCAGTAGCAAGCAAAATGCAAGTTTGAGATCTCTGAGGAAAACAAAAATTAAATGCTACATCAGTCGTTTGCAAAACTGTAGCTCTGATATTATAAAGATTATCTGTTTTCACATTCGAAGTAATTATAGCGGTATATAGATTTTTAAATGTACTATCGTTGATAGAACGATAGGAGGCAGATATTGAATTACATATTGTAATACTAAATGAATATTAAAATGAACAAAACGTAATCCAATTTGCACACAATTAGCACATCCATAGCATCACTAGTATCTTTATGCATATTCCTTAAAAATAATCGAAATATTATTACATTTTCATGCATATATATCCAACATACTCGTTGCTGCAATTGTATTTATTCTCTATTTACATATATTTATTTTATTAACAAATTGTTACTTATTTTCTTTTAACATCATATTTGTTCTCTCAGTACCTTGTGAATATTATTATTCTGAGATTTACATATACTTTATTGATAGATTTTAGTTAATAATCCTTTACAATTATCAAGGGTATTGACGTAAAATGTATACAATATTATGCGAGATACGTACGTATTCCCAATACAAATTCTCATAGGTATTTCAGCTTACGGCTTTATAATGTTTAATTACATAGGAAAAGCATATTACGTACGTTGAGTAAACATATTCCAACTGTCAAGATTTAAAGCCCTCTGGGATGAATATGAAACATTTCTTGTTTTCACGGGAACCTCATTAGCGTTACGTACTTTTTTCCATTGTTATACTTACCGAGGTAAGTTGAAACTGCCTGTACTTCAAATTCATAAACTCATTCTTAATATAAACAGGACAATAAAATTATCATTAACACTTGAAGTCTAAATCCCATTATTGTTTTGTTAATATAAATAAAGAATGACATGAAAAACATCAGAAAATATAGAAGAGAACTAATTTAAATAATCTCATGATTCTACAAGTACAACATATTTGCATATATGTACATACTAATTACATATATGAAGTTCATATACTTTAAGAACAACATACACTCCTCACTCAAGTACATACATATTGTGCAAATGTATTACTCCGAATGTAAGTGCCGAGGTAGCTAATTTGCACCATGCTACATAATAAAGCCCAGTACGTGAACTTTAGTGCGGTCTTGTGCATTTAATATTATTGTTTAGTAACAAGTCGAATCGAGTAACCTCCGTATGTAATTACAGTAGCTGTTTATCAGAGGTCCTTACTTGATATTAAATACAAGGAATCGCTTAACCTAAATTACTAAGTTTAACATACGACGTAAAAGAGTATAATGTCATCTTTCAACAAGTTCTTCACTGCAATTAAAAGCTTTTGACGTCTCCGTTTGTAAGTACTTGAAAATATATTTCGACCAAAAGATTAAATGACATCTGAAAATGGACTTTTAGACTTATATATTAGTGATGCGGTCAAAAAGTTTCTGGACTGATCTTCTTATAACTTTACTGTGATTTATCCAAACTTAGGTTAAGTATTATGGGGCGATGGAGTATTACAGATTTCTACTTTACCACTTCAGTTCAAAATACAAGTAAAAGTGAATTAAAGATTACACGTTACAACATATAGACAGAAAAATAAATCCTTAAAATATTTGCTTCAAGAAAGCGAAACAAGATATGTGCTGGTAACTATTTTCAATTATATTATATTAATATTCATTAATTTGTTCCAAATATTATTCAGCATATGGTAGTGCATAGACTAATATTTGCTCTCATTATGCATGTTCAGTATACGAACTATACAGTTAGATAATAATAAAGAGTACACCAGAGTATCATTTAATAAGCCATACTATGTTGAAAATCAATTGTAGTTCATATCATCGAGGATTTGAAAGCTTCAGAGAGAGAGAGTACCACATACATGTCACTAATGTTTCCCGGTTAGATTAAGTTCTCCACTTCACACGTGCCCAATTATTCACCACTGTACAAGAGAAATCGATACGTTCCCGTTATATATTAGAACCATTTTAAATGGATACTAACTAATTTTACATTTGCTTTTGGACAAAGCATTGTGACAGTACACTGCCATTTAGGTACGTACCATACCTTACTTTGTCCGCTGTTAACTTCGTTAATTTGATAACAAGCAACTACTTTTCATGGGCGTTCTCCATTCCACTTTAGTCATTTAATTTTGTTCGCACCATTTCCGAAATGAAGGGCAACGCCTGATTATTACCAACGCAGGAAGGAAGAAACGCAAATGAGAAATGTCAGAATGCGATAAATGAAATGGTCCAGTGACGGAAACTTCACAAATATAAATTTTCATTACTTCCCGGCGAAAATAAATTGTTACTTTTCGATTATAATCTATTTAGCCTTGTAGATAAATGAATGAACACAATAATTTGTTATCACAAAATTAAATAACAATAATAACGGCATAATATACATATAAATAGAAATCTTTTTAAAATTTTATCCCTATAATTTTACCATCATTAATACAAAAGAACATATATTTATATTTCAGTGTTTAAACATTCGTGATTGAAAATTACTCCAAAATTAATAAAGCAAGATTTAATAAACTGCATAACGATTTATTTTATTGTATAATTCATTCACCATCACGTAACATATAAATGTATTTCGTAAACATATTTGAAAAATACTACTTGATGTAAGAAATCATGAAATTTGTCATGCATATTTAACCAATTAGCCCTGGTGTTTATATATTAGAATCATAAAAATTATATAAACACATATCTCACTTTGTTGAAAATATTTCTTGTAATACAAATTTTAACAAGATTTATGAACATTTTTACTCTAAATAAATAAAAATATATATTATCTTGCACCAGTAATTGACTGTGACAAAATTAATTTTGCGTAGAAAGTTCTTTTCTTTGTGATGTTTCAAAATTCGTGTTAATTCTGTCACACCGCGCAACGGCGAAATACGCGATAAATTTAACTATTTGTCGCAGTGGGCGCGATTCGAGCAGGAACAAAGGTGTATTTAATTATAAGTATTTAAAAAAACTTGAACTGATGCCAAACCCGTAAAGTTACCTATACGTAGAGATTTATCGCAGTCGCAGACGTTTCACAAATTTCAGTATGAATCTTGAAACTACGCCCCAAACAACATCATTTCTTTGAATGTTCATATTTAAAATATAATAGGGTCTATCTAAAAATATCAACTTTCACAAAAATAATTGCACCATCTTCAGCAGAGTATTGTTGACTTACGTATGAAACTTCTGTGTTCCAGTTTATATATTTTCTTTTAACTCGAACTGGAGATTCACCGATATATAAACTGTACTTACTAACACGCACATGTGTGCTCATTATCGATTTATAGCCGTTTGTGAATCAGTGTACTGTTGAATAGACACGCTGCGTGTGATACACAAACAGAAATACACGTGTGTCCAGGCTTTGTTGTCCTGCAGCGTTTTCCAATACTTGGATTTGCTTTAACTGTAAATAAATTTTATTTTCTCTTATTCTGCGTAATTTAACCACGACCAATAGAAACCAGAAACATAAAATATATTATACATTATATAATATGTAATACAGTTCAAATATATGAACCGAAAAGTTAGTAAAACTAAATTTGAAAGATAATACAAAGAGTAAATAACATAACATATATGTAGTAAAAATGTGTTTGCGTAGACAGTAGAGAAACACATATTAATGACAAAAATAATTAATATCTGTCACATGGAATACATGTGGCAAAGTGCATTTCGTAATATTAACAGCATGCTCAGTACACAATATTACAATTTATCTAAATGAAACAGACATTTAGCAGATAAAATTGATTATTATCATAACACATTTCTTTGACTGTCTACTTTTATTTTAAAATATTAAATATTACTACTCGGCCGTTTAATAAAAGAAACTAAATATATTATATTCTATTCAAATCACTACTAATAAAGTGCCGAATAAAAACAATTAATTTCAATCTTTAAAATAGTCAAGAATGCTTAATTACGTTCCAGTGCAAGTCTTTTAATTTCAACGTTTTATTAAAATTTCTCTTTACGTTCAACTAATTTTATCTTTTCATCTGAAATTTTCCTTTACTTTGTTTCTGCTGTTCGTAATTGGTTTTTCTGTTTATTCTCTTCTTCGTGCAACAGAAGATAATTAAATACTCTTTGACCCCATCACAGTAAAATAACAATTTTCTGTTCGCTTTCGAACTTTGCTGACCCTCAGTTATTTCTAATAATGTATGCTTTACCCATAAATATTCAAGTATGATGTTGCAACGCACGGTTATATAATGCTATGTTATATGATTTACAAATTACTTTGTAAAACTGTTCAATATGGAATCCTAACTGTTCTTCGTTGTAGATGAATATTTAAAATATAAAATAGTATAAAAATCGTTATGTACATTACTTCTGTTAGGCCGGGGCAGCGTTTTGTTACTGGTACGTTGCTTAGCAACGGGACAAGGTAGAGAAATTTAGTAGCCACTTGTCCCAAGTGGTCTCAAGGGTATCGTGTCTCAATCAAACTTGGACCGTAAGTTTAGCGTACAGTTGAAAAGTGTCTACGATACTCCAGTAAGAATTACAAAAACCCAGTCACGGAAACGAGAAAACAAAACAATAAATCCAGTGTAGACGATTAGCGAATCAGATGAGACAAAAATACCGCGCGCGAACGCAAACTTTCAGACGCGCATTTGTTTTCACTTTTGTTTCACGAACGGTCTCCCGTTGTCAGACTTGAATTGTTTTTTGTCCCAAATGTTTTCGATGCTAATTGTGCTGGCAGCGAAGCTATACGTCGCAGGAAAACAAACGACTGCTGATATAATTTCGTCTTTGACTTAGTCACCATCCTACCTCATTCATACTGCACATTCTTCGTGTTTTATCAATCGCTTTTGTCATTAATTGTCGTGATAATTCTATGGACGTAGTACTTTGTAATTAGATAGCAGGCACTAAAACGATTTGAAAATTGTATAATTACGCTAAATGGATATAAATTTCATAATTAACTTTAAGTCCTGTGTCATGCTAAATATTCGTTTTAAGACCAAAAACTGTGCAACCTTATTCCTTAGCCCTTATCTTTGGACGTTAATAATTTACTAAATACGACATAACGATAGTTCTGAACTCGATATTTATGAAATATGATACTAAATATTTATAAAGTATATTTATTTTGTTTAAATATGAAAAATTCTGTTCAAACTTATAGAAACATGAATATCTATTTGTCGTATATTAAACTTGATATTTTACATTGTCAATAACTGGGAGTATATTTATATTTTCTTATTTAACTATACATTCTTCAAATAAAACGTTAAATTCCGTCATAGCGGGATGTTATTGACAGCAGAAATATTGTAAGTATTTGCGGAATGCATCATATCAGATGCAGCAGCTAAATTGAGAGAGTAAAAAAGAAACAAAATCCAACAGAAAGACTCGCATTAAAGGCGTTCCTGAATGTAAATAAAAAATTACCCACTTCCAACCGTTTCTTATTTAATCTAGTTGTATTCACTGAAAATAAACTTCTTAATTAACAAGTTGGCGTGTATAAATTATTTACGTAAATACAACATTTAATTCATTTATATTTCTCAAAGAAAAACCAACGCATAAAAATATTAATACCTATTAAGACGATATTTAACTTATTTTAAAGTTCTAAAGGCATAAGGATATTCTTTTTTACAATGAATAAATCGAATTCTGTGTAATTACTGAAATCAATATGTAATGTTCATTTAAATACTATTACTTGTTGGTGTGATAGGACTACATGTATGTATGCATATGGTGTAAATTTTCTCTAAAAGTATCATTTGTAAAATGTACGTAAACACATAGGAGATATATTTGCAAATGTTTACATTCGAGGAGCTCTTTGCAAGAAGTATGCAAGCATTTTACAAATTGTGCCCTATTCGTTATTTTTCAAATACATATATGTGCATGCAGGTCATGCATATTTATTCAAAGAAAAATTGCAAAAGTCTTTCAAATATTTTACATCCAAATCCAAATCTGTAAAAGAAATAATACTCAGAATATTAGACTTTTGAACTTGAAATGAACATGTGGATCATTTATAACCACAGATTAAAAATTACTGGTTTCTTTATCTTCAATGTTTAGTTTACAGTTCGTATTTCATCAGCTTACTTATTACTTAAAGCTGCAAATAAAATTATATATTGAACATCCTTAGTAGAAAAAAATACAAAATTTTAAATAAATGTATATTTATTAGGAGAGAAAACAGATAGAAACATGTGCAAGTCTGATCACGTGACGTATTCGCACTTCCCGTTCAACTAGTTTCCGGTTATAATGAGACCCAATCAAAGGTTTCAGCCGGCCGAGTTATATCCGTGCAATGAATTCGAAACTCTGCGGGTCGATTAAAGTGCACGCGTCCCTGCAATGTCAGCACCGAGCACCGACGTCTGTGTTTAAACTTACTCAACTTCCGAACAGTGCAGTTCGTTGTCTGGTAAATCTAAGACAATACGTGATCAGACGAGCAAAACACGTTAATTACAAAGCCAGCTTTCGAGTATGACATCTTGAAAATACAATCAAATAGACTACGACACTTCAAATGTGAAACATGACATCTTTCGTTGATGCTCGGTGCTTAAAACACGCTATAGGTTTATCATTACACAGGAAACTAATAAGCTTCGGGCCATCGCTTCCTAGTATACGGATCCGTTAAATATATCTAACACTGTTCTCTAATGAGAAGTAAACAACGATGCTTAGAACTTTGAAGTTATTATACTTGTTTAACCTGTATACATTATATGTAGTGTATTTATTTAATAGATAACATAACGAACAAAATTATTTGAAGTTAACTTTAGATAATATTTAGATAACAGTATAATTTATTTACAGAGTAATTTATTTTACTGTTAATGTTGTATTGCTAGTAAATACAGAAATTCTGCTTTGATATTGTTTTAATTTTATATTAGCGAATTTTAGAAACGCTATATTTCCATTTTAAAGTGCTATTTTCATGTCATACTAATATGTATATTCTGCAATGTACATTTTGCTACATTTTTCAATAAATTGAATTATCATTCTATTCCATTACTTTCTTATAAATATCTTACATATAATTCCTATAAATTATAACAAACTTTTATTTTTCT
>JAGJTL010000039.1:4314795-4325521 GCA_022063505.1 Calosoma granatense
AAATTTAGTATATCTTTTTACGAATTCAAATACTTTCTAACAAGAAAGAAAAAAAAACAGTGACGAGACTGATGAAGAAAATACGAAGCACCTTGATTAAAACATGCGGACTGTCTTTTATGCAATCGTGGAAATTCTACCGACTTTTTCTTTGAAAATACTGTGAACTTTCGCAGCCTCATGCATGCATAAGAGAACTAAAGGAGACTGCACTTTGCTTTCCTGCACCCATTATCCTAGCTGTTGCTCTTCCCAACGTTGCTAAAATATGTTCAAAAGTCAAACTTTATCATGTGTATCAAATTAGCAATGCGACATGTTATTAAATACAGAATATTGATCACTATTTAATTAGTATTGCATTAATTTACATAATATTCGGAGATACAATTTTAACTAAATTTATCATAATATTCCTGGATAGAATTATATACAAAAATATGTACATAAATTATTGTAATCTGTATGTGTACAAAATATAGATTACTAATAATGCAAAACTTTATATATTAGTGTAAAATTAGTTCACTAAAAAGGGAGAGTCTGTAACTACATTTAAAAAAATTCTTATTTATATGATTCAATTTCTAATAATAATATATACGAAATATTATCGAAATATTCTAGACGAATATTAGTTGATTTATAATTCTACACAGTAAATCCATCAGTTGTTGGTTTAGTGTAGAACATATAAAAGTGTCAAGGTATCATTTATATTAGCAAAATGTCAAAACACATGTCAACTTCATTATTTGTATTCGTTCGTTTATATAAATCACTTTTGTCACTAAACCGTCCTTTACAACGTACCAAACAAAACGATGCTGTCAGCACAGTTTCCTGCCAGTGTCATAGTCGAATTTCCGTTTTAGTTTTAATTAGAATTCATGTATCTGTACCGAAATGTTTGCATTTCGAAAATTCTATTTCATCTGTTAAAGTGCAGCTGCTTTCAATGTCTTGTAAATTTGATATAACCGTATATAAATACAATAAATACAAAGGATAATGTGCAATACGAAGTTAGAAATTAAACTAAATCATATAAAAACATATAAATACACATGTACTTCAATGAGATATATTCACTACAGACTGAAAAGCCAATCTTTGCTACAATTTTTTGTTGAAAATTAAGTGATACAAATTATCTTTTCTTCTCTATACATTAAATTATAACAAAAGACAGGTTATAATTTTAGTTGCTCAAACAATATAAACCTGCATACATATATATCATAATTTTTAATATCATGCAGGATTTGCAAATTTTGCTCCATTAAATATCCTCATTTTGATATTTTTCTTACTGCTTCTCGAAGCAGGCAAAGGATTACAGTTAATTGCCGTGAAAGTTGAAACAAAGAGAAAATTTATGGCCTGGTATTAAGTGCTTTACATCGTTAAAATCGTGCTAAGTAATTTACCATAATTAAAAAACAGACTACAAGAACTTTTTAAACTGATAAGCTTTCCTAGAAAGAACTAAAGGTTGCTTTCTAAGAAAACTCCAGATAATGAAACTGTATATGTGGAACAAATATAATATTTCTTTCTTTCCAATTACTTAACACTTTAATGTAATATATAGTTGTGTAATGATTTTATCATTTAATACTGTTTTATCAAATTAGTTTCAAAGTTAACCCGATGAGCAGGCAAATTTGATATTATCTAATTACTTCACGGTAACATATATAATTTTAGAAATTTAAGAGATTTTAAACTGTATAATATCGAGTTATATTAGTAAAATTCACTCATTTATACTTTAAACTAAAAAACAAAAGGTATCTATTGAATCGTTCTACACCACCGATAGAATCATTATTAAATCTGCCATATTTGAATTCCCATACAATATAAATTTATAAGATACGGATGTCGGAGAAGAACAGATATCGAATACAAATGAAAAGCTCTTTACATTTTAGCTCTAAGATTAATATTACACAAGAGAAATTAACTAGAAGATTCAGGATGACGTACGTAAATTGAATTGTATTCAATATGCTATTACTATCCTAGAACGAAATATTAGAACAGTACTTGCATTATTCTTTGCTATAAAATGGATATAACACTTTGTAATAGTGGTGTCTTGTTCTAAAATATATTGTGGTAAAAAATTTAATTCATTTTCCTTCTTTTTGTACTGATGACAGATGGCTAAAATGTTTTTAATTTCTCTTGGAATTCCGCACTGCTAGGTGCTAAAGTAATGGGATCATAATTCTTTGTTTTTGTCATCGCATTGTAAAATATGCAGCATTTTACAAGGAATGCCGCTTGCAAGTCTTCATAATTGAATAAACAAAATAAATTTCTATAACAAATTTTTTATTCTAAAACAGTTAGTCGATGTATGAAAAATTAATGTTAAACATTTAACAGTAAAATTGAACGCTGTTGTCGTTTAGAAGATGCATTGAAAAAATATGTACATCCGCCAAAAAAATACGTTGGCATAAAAAAAGTATGTCCATCTCATGGTCAGCATCAGAATTCGCTGTGAAAGTGCATTGTCATCAAAAAAGTATATTAATCACAAAAGCGTCTTGGCACCACAGAAAATACATTAGTCACAAGAAAGCGTGTTGACCGTAAAGTTACATTTAACAAAAAATTGCATTACATCAGTCCATTCGCCTTGAAGGAGCATTTGTTTCAAAAAAAACCGGAATAATCTTGTGTAATCGTGTACAGTAATATAGAATCATCCGTATAGTTTTAATGCAAATTAATCGTGACATTTTGGCAAGCTTCATTTAAGAAACCCAGCATTTCAAGAAATATCGCTTTATGTTAAATGAATTTTACCAAGATGATGTATATATTCCGCGATGCAATTGTTATATTTAAAGTCACGAATATTTAACATAAAATAATGTATAAATAACAACGTACCGAATCAACTGGTTCATCCATCATCACCTGCCAGGGTACTGTGAATTTGAGTTCAAAAACGAACACTAACACAATATAAACCTCACTTTTTGCAAACCAAAACACAACTGTCCGCTGGTACTGGTTATATCCTGACTACGGACTACTTATAACGTAATCAAAACGATTAAGTAACTAGTGTAAGAAATTTGTATAAATTATGAACTATGTTACAGATTTACCTACTTGTAATAAAACAAATAACATTCAAATGAAATTATAAAAAATGTGTATATGAATATATACTAAAACGAACAGCACATAAAATTAAAATATTTAAATGTTTCCTATGTAAAGTGTTGTAGATTCAATTTTTCATTCATTTTAGCTAGTATACCTTTGATATAGATAAAAGTCTGTTTGCAATATATAATATTTACGGGTATAATTGTACAGTTCTTGTACCACTTCAGCCGAAGCTCCACACATCACCTACTCTAACTGTTCAAGTTTGATCAAGAATAAAAACAAAAGAAACGGAAGAAGTGAACACAGAAGAACAAGTAGAGATTGGTGCGCGACCGACAACACTTCCAAGTTTTGTTTCCAACTGAGATGAACCGAGCAGAACGTTAATAAAAGAAGTGCTCTTTTCTACAGAATATTTTTTGAACCTCGCATAATACTGAATGAAATTAACCCGATTCTGCATATTTTTAATTGAAATAAGAGAATAGAATTCAAGGAGGAATTTGTAAAAAGTCTTTGGCAAGCATCCATCGAGACTTTTAGTTCGTTAATATTAATAAGAATTGAATGTAAAACTTTTAGTTAACATCAATAGTCTTTTTCTTTGTATTCTTATGTACGAGAATTATTTAAATTATAATTTAATTTAAAATTATTTGTCATATTTCACTAAAGATTAGTAAAACTTATTTTAGAATTTAACAAATATAAAAATGTAGAAGTATGGAATACATTTGTACAATTTATTTAACTTTTAAATAATAATGCTGATAATCATTTGGACACAAACGACTCACAATATTAATGCATACGTTTAATTTCATATGAGATTACTCAATAAAAACGTACATACATTAACTAACAAAAATCTAGTTTCTAGCGACAATTTATCTCTTGCACTTGGTAATACCTCATTGATTAAGAGCATGTTCGATTCCCTGAATACCATGCCATTAATTTTACTTAAATGTAAATCCACCTGGTTATTTCAAGTCGTCGTTCCCTTTATATCTTTATTAATTTCTCATTGCATCGCCTGAGTGTTCCGCAAGACACTGAAAAACCATGGCCTCGTGAAAAAACAAAAGATTTAATGTTTTTCGAGCCGAGTCACGTGATCCATTTAAGGGTACCGGTGTTCAGGCACCGGTTCACGAACCCCCAAACAGATGGCGCAGTCAACCACGGATCTTGGCACGGTGCCAACGGGACCTCAGGTTACATAGATACAAGTGCTTTACAGAAGCTTCTTGGAAATCTGCTGATATATCTAGTACGAGATGCCAACAAGTGACAGCAATATTTTGTCCGAACAAAACGTTGACATATTGTCAATGTTCTAAATATGACATCACACTACATGCAGGGTACGTATGAGTTGTATTAAATTTCATTTGTTGTATTTTTAGAAATGTATCCGTATATACTTTTTTCTCAAATCTCAAATATAATTTCATATAACCTTGAAAAAGAACAACTTGATTGCTGTCATGTAAATTAGGTAAAAGTAAATTAAAAACTTAAATATAAAAGAGAGTCTTATCTAACATAAAAAAACTAATATTACAGAGTTATTTGCATAATATGTATGGACACTGAAATTAAAAATTAAAATTCTAAAGTGTTTCTTCCAACTTGGCTAGACTTTATGAAATTCGTACACAACTTCGAATGAAAATTTTGATTTTACTACCAGTGTAAAATTTGTTTCACTGACAAATTGAACTATCCTGTTTCGAATATAATTGTTCATTAATAAGTGAATATAAATGTTTTAAAAAATTCTTTTTAATGATTATTCAATTGTTAGTATTGTTAATTAAGTGCGCACTGCAGATTTAACACATTGCCGATTTAACGAGTAAATGTTTTGAGGTTTCTAGTTGAGCGTATTCCACTGTATATATTATACAATATAAATAGAGCTTGTTGATATCGGGCTGTTCATTTTAACTATGAAAATTTAGTTAATGGCTTATATAAATTCACATGTTGAAAATTACATCTCTGCGACAGATGTTCATGTGTCAACCGGAGATTAATCGTTCGTATGTTTCACTAACGAAACACAAGTGCGCAATACTAAAGTTACGTTTAATACGCCAAGGTGTCCTGTTTCTGGGTCAACTGTTATTTTCAACATGTGTTATGATTTTTATTGTTATGCGACTGATCAGATGGAGTGAAATAGGTAGGTAATCCGGATTTAAAAGTTTCAGGCTACATAAATTTTAGACCACCTAGAAATATATTGCTTGTCGATTCTAGTCACTTTTGTTCCGGCATTTAAAATTGTGTTGTAAAAGTCATTCTACCGCGTCAGACTATATTTTATTTGTTGTAGGTATTTATATATTTTTACAGCTGGAAAATCTAATAAAACCTTCATGGCGCATAAAACGCGACAATAGATTCTTGTTTGTTTATTACGTTTATGTTATTCGTATAGCGTAGGAAACAGAATATTTACATTAAATGTGAATATTATATGAATATATTATAACGTCACGGAAATTCTAACATAACACTATCATAAACAAAAAACTAACATGCAACATGTACAGAACTGTACAAAGTACAAAGGGTTATTAAAAAGAAAACGGTAGTGTAATGTAGTATGATGTTACAATATGCTTTGTGCTATTCAGTATTTGTTTATATATTTAACTACAAATATTTCAGCTTTTTAGCTATATCAACTATACATATAGGGTTTGAAATCTTGCATAATGAATACACTTAAAAATAACGTGTATTCATGGTTCCATTGCATATATACTATATTAAATCAAATGTTTTCCTCATTATTTGTATTATTAGATACATATGAACAAAAATATCCGTTACAAACATATTTGTAATAAAATTCTACTTGGAAATAAGAACAAATTATCAATACATAATTACACAGAGCAGTAATTAACACATGACGAGAAAAACCAACATTTCATACCAGCTAGAGACGTGTTAGACGAATTTTCCGTATTTTCCACTCAATGTGAGAGAAAATGGTCCTTTGTCTGGGATGAAAGGACAATTTTGGGTCAATCGGTGTGCTTTCAAATCGCTCCATGCGATATAGATGCATGTAAGTACGAAGTGAAGTAAGAAGCAATGATTACGGACAATCTATATAATACGGAACGTGTACGGCGCTAATTTGAAATCGATAGAAGAAAGTTAAACGTGCGTGAAGGATTTCCGGTTATAACCGATACTCCCAACGGTGCCACTTGTAGCGGTATCTTGATTAGATTAGTCCCCGAGTCTTTCATTAATTACTTTGTTTTCTTCGAACTTATACGTAATTAAATTTAATAGTATATTATGACTTTCTTATAGGTAATATACAAGTATAGCAATCATGAACACTTTCACGATTTCATTGAAGAACATTCCTAGAGAAAGTTGAGTTAAGAATTGTGGATTCATTTGACATCAGTTTTATTTTATCCCAGTTTATTTACAAAACATTTATACCTCTCTCTTTTTTTATAATAGAAAACTTTTAAGACATGTAATACATTACATTACAGAATTCATTCTCTGCTTTCACTATATTTTGTATTTCTAAATCCTATTACAGTATCCGTTTAACAATATTTCCTTTGGCAGTTACAGCTTTCCACAAATTTGAGAAACTTAACACCGTCTTCACAAACTGTGATATTGATTTTCTCAACTGGTATTTGATGTGTTGACTTATTTGTGATCCAACTTGGGCGAGATCAACATGGCAACATGTCTAAAGGCTAAAGATGTGATTTCTACCTTGCACACCCTATCCAATACTAGCTATTCAAACACAGCATATGCATATGTTAAATTAAATTTACTCCTCTCCGAAATACATAGAAATAACCGAGTAGCAAATATTTCATACTGAAAGATAACATTTATGAATTGTTTATGCAAACATTTGTATTGCATATATTTTATTGAAATTATTTTCCGATAAAATAACTATATATTGATGTTTCTCTTCCCAGGAATTCTGGAAAAAATGTAGGCTTTTTTGTGTCTGTTAATTAATTTTTAAATGTACAGTTTTTAATTGAATATAGTTCCAATGTAAATAACAACATTCCAGGAATTTATTAATTTGATTTACGGACGGACAAGCCTGCAATCAGAACATAATTTACTCAACTCCACAGTGTTATAATTAAGTAATTAAGGGATTCACATTAATTAGCAAATTTTCATCATGTTCCGTATTGTGCAGTATGAAATCTAATTTCAGTATTAACATATTTGCCACTCACAATAAACTTACATATATGTCACCATATTAAACCGATTTCTTTGGTAGCTGTCATCATTTTGTTATGTAACTTATTTAATATCAAATATTAGTTATAATTTGACATGTTTTAAATAATATTCTGTTATATTAATGTGATATTTTATTATTAAACACAAAATTGCTTATTAAAGTGTCATTATGAATAGTGACGTTTATTTAAATAAGATTTTCAGAAATTCTAGATAATTTACATTTTCTGTTTTCGTAATATAGATTAACATAAGGATCACTATGCAGTTATAAAATATTACGCAGGAGATTATTCTAAAAAGTAGACTTTAATAAAAAGAACTTAATCAATATTTCAATAGGTAATGATGCATTCAGAAAATGTTACGTTACACTTCATATTCGAGTACATTTATACTAAACATTTTATACTTGAAAGTTAAACCACACTGGATAAATTTTAGATCGTATAAACACCTCACATTTTCAACAGTAGCAATTATTTTGAAGAGCTCGTTTATGTGTACTAAAAGTTGGTCCATAATCACAATGCTTGAGACTAAGCGTCGTTGTTTCTTCTTGCATGTGTAGAACAACCGCGACCGCCACGCACAGGCATAAATCTAACGGAAAAAGCTCGAAGCAAAGTTTATCTTACAGAGGTGTACTAAGCAAAATAACCCATACACAGAATTTCCTAACAACTGCACCTTTACTATTCAAATATTTTCTGCTTCACACAAAAAGAATAGTCTTGCATTAATTACAAATAGCATTGATGTATATTTTAATTAATTCTATTAGAAAAAGACTAGGAAATTTAATTAGTTTATACTTACTTTGGTGTACATATAATGTAATAATATAAGTAATGTCAACCTTATTATTTTTTTATTCACATTACATATTTTTAACCAATTAGTTAAAGTTAAAACTCATTATATTTTTTCTTTTATAACATATGGAATTGAAATTTGATTTGCTTGATATTGATGTTTTTCGCGCCACGTCAAGTAAATATAATTTATTGTTAAATAAAGTAAAGTACACAACAAAATCGTTCATGCGAATGTGTATTTTATAAGTCTACAGAAAAAAAGTGAATCCTACACTGAAATCTGTTAAATTGATTATAGAATTTAAGTAAATACAAAGTTTACAACATGTCCATGACAGAAAGTGTAAATAAGGTGTAAATTTATAAGTGGAGCCGCCTCTGTGTCTGGTAGCTTACGACAACACGCGTCTGCACAGAGCTGTTTGGTGTTGAAGAAGAACACAATAAACCAAGTGGTTTGTAAGTAAATCATCGTCCTACGCGATAAACGCCAAGGGATATAACTTATACTAGATGCTAAGGTTCCTCTTGCTTACACGTATATTCGTAGTAATAGACACTAAGCCAACCCACTTTCTGACGTAACAAAAAAAACACCGCGATAAACGGTAAAGTAGTTCCACTCCACAGGAAATGATTTTGTTATCAATAAAAATATAATACTATCCAGGATATAATGTTATAAAGGAACTATATTCGTACGACACATTTTATTGTAAAAAAATATTATACAATTTGAAATATATACAATTCTACTGAATTTCAAGTATGTGAATATAGCAAGTGAATTCTGCAGACCGATGTCATATGTATTAGTAATGTACACCTCTTGTAACGGATGTATTTATTCATTATTAACACTATCTGCTCCTAACACAACTGCAAACTATATAATACATACAATGTATATCCAAATTTAGTTACTACCAGCATCGTGTTTCAAAATACCCCTATTAATATGTTACCCGCATAGCTTATTTATACTGCTGGTCACTGAAATGAAAAATTCACAACTGTTATTCGATATATTTTTAAATACATTTCAGTTTCACTAGTATACCATTTAATTGAGAGAAAGACTGTAATATTTAATGAACATTCCCAATAAATACTGTAAATATAAATTTCACGCTTCTTGTTTTCAGCCCAGTGACTCGCGTAAACTATTAAAAGTTCTTACGACTTATTACATAGTTTAAATTAATGTCCCATATTAAAACTAACTGTATAAAGTGTGCTACGGAACAATAATTTTCCAATTTAACTATGTCTACAAAAAAAAACATCACAAATAAACTTGTCATACCAACACTTTAATTAAAGTTTTTGCGTTTTTTCATTTATACTAGCTACAGATAAAATAAAAACAATTTCATGTAATAAATGCCTTTGGCTGGATCAGAAAACCGATTGGAGTAAATTCTCATTAAAGTAAGTCAGTTGTTAATCGATTCGTCCCCAAGGAAACATTTACTAAACCAATCTACATTCAATACACCAACACCGTATTGAGTGAGATTTGGTTATATGCTGTTGTCGCATCTGATAGCGCAATTTAGTAAAGACAAACACAAGATCGAAAGATAAATAGAACCCCTACTCTATATTATCTCTACATGCAAAAGTAGAAACCAGCACACGATTCCAACATATTGTTTCATATTATCTCATGCAAATTGCATGTACATATTTATTTTATCTTTCATTTTGATTTAATCCTTTTTGGACAAAGTATAAAGGTATATGTTTTCAAACCATACACATGTATATTGAACTAATAACATGACGTACCTGTTCTATAGTGTATTATAACAGGTAACTATATAACTAATAAGTTCATTGATTTGTGACTGTATAGAATATTGTAAGCCATTTTAATAAAACATTGTCGTATACGTGCGTAATGTGTCGTAGTTATGTACATAGGTATCTACATTACATCATAGACCACTACGTTAATTAATAACACATGTTTTATTAATAATGATAGCAGGGATATAGCGATACAGGTTAGGCACAAAATACTAGTACGTGGGTTTATCATTGTGGATATCAGAAGATTAAATCGTGCATATTTTACATTGGCATGTTTTATGCAACTGATTATCTCCCAGCTGTGCGTTGTGCCTATGTTCTATAAGAGCAGATACCTTCTATAGATACCCCCTAAAGGGGACCTCGGGTAATATTACGAAATCTTTTATATCTAATTAGTGAATCGACACAGATTAACTAGTAATATAATGAGACATTCAGTAATTTATGCAAGATCAATATTTACTAAATAATAATGAATGAAAAAATGAATAGTAAATCCTAAGAATTGTACTTGTTAAGTTTGAAAAATATATCCGCTTTTAAAGGCATCCTTGCGTTTTTAAACATAAAATAATTCACTTAATTTAACATGTAAAGCAATATTAATAACAAGAATATCGTCTTTAATGTTTACAGTGTACATTAATCATATATGTAAAGACAAATCTCATTTAATA
>JAGJTL010000039.1:4325679-4353831 GCA_022063505.1 Calosoma granatense
TATTATTAAAAAATAAAAAAGGAATGCAAGTGGTTTTATATTTAGATAATTATAACGTAGAATTTTATTTGAAATCAATTTATTGCGTATTATAAATGTTCCTAATCCACATAAGACCTACAGGTTTCCATAATTTGAATACCGCGAGCAAATCGCTCGTAATGCAGTTTTTCGCTTCTAGGTATCGCAAGCTGAAACATTCAACCACATTGCACTATACTTTGTCCCGACCTTTTTTTCCTGTACATTTACTTATCTTCGTGTTTTACTGTTTTGTGATCGTACACACCTGCTTCAAACTCGGCAAGAATGTAGTGAAAACACATTTTTTCAAAACCCGGTTATTAATGTAACGTCATGTCTGCATTACAGAGAGACTTGATAAGTTTGGAGAATCGTTTTATCAGTCCTTAATATTATTAATTTCTGATCATTTAAATATTAGAAATGAAAATATATATTATTTTGACATCATTGACAAATTTACTGGTACGCCACTGGTTGTTTATAAAAATAAAATACAAGTTAATACGGCACACTGCAGAATGGAATAAAAAGAAAATAATACGCTTTATTTCTTTTCATTAAATATCTATATTGAAATAACTACGACTCATAGATACATCTACGTAAATAAACTTTATTGTTCAATTATTTCAACAAAATATAAAACTCATTGGTATATCTTACTTAACAGTCTAACAAAGGAAGCTGTTAGGTCCTTTAGTTGAGTTTTTTCTTAAGTTTTATACTATTATTTGTACTGTCATTTGGGAATAATACTAGCCACAGACATAGCCAGTTTGACAAAAATATACCAGTGGCCACTTTGTACAGCCAGTTTCCATAAATTAATGAATCGACAATACTGAACATTAGAGCTTGCTGGCTGGCACCGATTCCACGGTAAAACAATGCTAGAACTTCTTCATTTGGAAACATGATGTACGTGTTAACCATAACAACGGTTGTCATGACGACGAAAGGATGCAGAAGAATCCACAAAAATCGCTGGATAAAAGAGCGGATACTAGAACAAACAGTATTAAAATAATCTTACATTTACTATTATTACAAAATAAGTACGTTTCATTTGTTTGATGGATTAAGTACAAATACAATTATAATATTAAATTACCTGGATGTCACCGGAGATATAAGCAATACTACTGGAACATACACTACACCGACAAACAACGCCAAAGAGAAATTCATCATTCCAATAGCAATTAAAGTTGTTCCCATCTCAAGATTTGCAGCAATGTTTAACACTTGCATATTTGTCCTCGAATTTTTCCCTGATATTAACAACGGTATGAATAATAATACCGTACATAAAACTGCAAAACCAAAATAAACAGAAACATCAGTAGCGTAACCGTACTGAAGACCCAGTTTTGTTAAATATTTTGGCGAGTTCATAATGCTAATTCCAATTGTATGTGTTATGAGTAGAATCAGGCCAACTCGCACAAAATCAATATTATTCTCATCGTCATCTTCTTCTTCGGTTTCATTTTCATCGGATTCTTTCTCGTCATCTTCAGTACTTCTATCTGATTCAGTCTTTTCTTTATCTCCGTTTAACTTGTACCAATGAGCACAAGGCTTAATGAATAAGGTACCAGCGAGACACATCACAACGGGAATGTATAAGCCAATAGAAACAAATCTATCTGACGACGGTAGTAAATAAAAGAAGTAACTCTGATGGAATCGTTCTAGCAGATTGTTTAAACTGCGGAACAAACTTTCTAATATTCGTCCCATCCCCATAAAATCAGCAGCGTTGCCTCGGTCTTTCTGTTTCGCAAAACCTTCCATCGTAAGAGCCTCAATGCCAAAACGATGAAACAATCCATGGTTTCCATTTGGTACCTGTCACAATGTTATAGTTAGAAGGAAATTGATTTTATTACTTATCTACAATATACCCCAGTACTCTGCGTAGCAATCATGGACATCATAGTTTGGAAGGAATATTTCCATTCTAGATACGGATCATGTGAACGAAATGCACCTCGATTTTTAAAAGTATTCTGTACGCCTTCTTTAACGCACATTCTGTTGACCAAAGTTACTAAATCTAAGTTCGGTAAATGGCCGTTTAATCCTTCAATCTTTACGTCAATTCGACCTAGTTTAAGAAATGATTAATACATAAACCTGTATGAGAATGTACTAGTAATTACCTATGTTTATATCATGCAATTCCAAATTGATTGCTGCCTGAATTGCACCAGCTCTGCCTCGCAAATCACCGTGTTGCAATGTTCCTTGTGTGCCACAACTAGTACTGTGGTAAGCCTCTAACCAGGCTTGTATACCTAACTGTTCATGTTCAGTTATTAGGAATATTATATCTTTTGCCCAATATCGCTCTCCTATAGAATGAATAAAACCAATTACTAATTTGTCAAATGTAATTTATATCTTTTTTAACTTACGATTTGCAAATTTGGCAAATGCAAGCATAATAGCTACCGAAGGTGCAGTCGTAGGATTTACATTGGATGGAGGCCTATACGGAACACTTAAGACTACTGATTCTGTACTTGCTGCTCTAGGAGCTCGCAAGATTCCATACACATTTTTACCTGTAAACTTCTGCTCTAAAATTAATAAGAGACAAACAGTAATACTGATATGTTACAAACCTGAGGCTTGCCAAGAGGATAATTTAATGTAAAGTTATGTGAGTACGTATCCAGTCCGATCTGACGAAATTTTGCTAACAGCCAAGGATATGGAATTGAATCTTTATACGTTTTCATTTCCTCCAACAGTTCATTATAGTATAATTTGGCAGCGTTCCCTTCATTAAATTCAGATTTAACTAAACCAGGTAGTAATGCATTTTCGGAGAAATACGTCGACAAACTGACAGAAGTATGTGCCAATAAACAAAACCATACCAAAGCACCAACGTACATAAGAAAACACAGTTTAGAATAGTAATTAATTAACAGTTTAATTAATTTTCCTTGGCCAGCATTTGGATCTGTGAGGAGTCCCATAATTTCTACAATATTAACAAAAACAAAAATTAATTGTAGGTTATGTATTTCTTCAGCAGAAAGATAAATTATATTCACTTCTTTATTAATTAATTTAAATAACACTGTTTATTCTGCATGCTCGCAGTAATAAAATAGCACAAATAAATATTCATATTAACTTTTCGTATAATAAATAAATCGGTACTAACCACTTGACAGTTCAGTATTTACACATGCCGACTATGCACTACCGTACTCAATATTTTACACTTAAATAAATTAGTAATTCTGTATCATGTTTCATAAATTAAGAATATGCATTTATGACTGGCATATTACTGTCAAGTTTGAGAATTGTTAAATCTAAAAGGAATCATAATACGCATATTATTATAATGAACTTTTATATTCGGATAAATACAATATAATATTCGTATTAACTGCACTCTCCAATCACAGATTTTTAGCCAGTGTATTAAATTATATTAAAAACAGTGCCGGATTTAGGTACGGGTTAGCAGGGCTCTGCCCTGGCCCGCTACCTTTTAGGGGCACCAAAGAGCCATTTACAAAAAATTTATTTATAGGTAAGAAGCGACAGGATTTTCTTTTTTAAGATCTCTCTACTCCTCTGCTTAAGATATTCTCCTCTTTCTCACCGCTCGACAAATTTTAAAGTGTATCATAATTTTTACACCCGTAAGGGGTGATATTTAATTTTTTGCCCAGGGTGATGAAATACTTTAGTCCGGCGCTGAATACAAAGTACAATGGCAATGAAATATACGAGTATAATACAAATGTACAAAATTCACATATAACGTATTTAAATAAATGCTTTTTATAAATAAATTAAGTTTTAAATGCATCTCTAAGTAATTGCAACCAATCAATAGAATTAAAGAAAGGATGTGATTTTATATCTTCGGTTCCATTCACATTACAACCTAAACGTTCATGTGGTTCGTAAACCAGCAACTGAAATAAATATTAAACGATTATTTACATATATTTTACTGTCACTATTTCTACTCTACCTGTCTAAGCAATGATTTTCCTTCAGCAGATACATATTTTGGAATTTTTAGAATAGTATAACTATGCATCCCTTCGGGATGAACTGTGCTAAGTGGCTGAAATACATATCTAAGTAAATATAATTTACAATTATCTTAGTTTTATTGGAATTATACCATTCCGGTTAATAATTCGAATAAAATTGAACCGTAACTCCACCAGTCCGCTGCGTAAGTGACGTGTTGTAAACCATAAGCTTCCGGTGCGCAGTAGAACTTATTTTCATACTTATTGCTAAATAATTTGATTTTTTCTCGGAAATTACACACATATGTCAAGAGAAGATTTCCCTTTTCGTCTATCAACAAGTTACGTGGAGTTAAATCACTAGAATTACATGGAAAATATGTAAATGTATTTGACAAACATATATTTATTTATCATTCACACTTACCATATAACTATACCAATCTTATGCAATTTGTCTATGGCCAAACAAAGTTGAGCAGCCCATTTTACAATATTTTCTATCGGTGGAATGTAACTTACACTACTAAATTCTTCAGTAAAAGACATTTCACTGATTTTTCTTTGGAATGATTTATTGATTTTTCCAGCTGTTTCAACGTTTGGTACAATTTCTTCCTGTTCTTGCGTTTCCGTATTACAGGATGAATCAGTAACATCTTCGCTGTTTACTTGACTGTTTAACGATGATGATTCGTCTGTGGATTGCTTTTTTAATGTTGCGGAATTTAATGTAGGATTCGGGTCAGCGTTTATCGATTTTGTTTTCTTTGTATACGCATTAATTAGTTCTAAATAACTGCATTCAGATGAATCTGAACTCATGTCATCAAATTCTCTATCTACTAGATGAACTACATCTTTTCCAACTGTGACTGGGCAAAACTGAGCAGATGCATCACTGCTTGAAATCATGTTTTTTTGTTTTATGTAATCAAATAATTTACCACCGCTACAACAAAATATATAAGTTAATATAAACAAAGATATTGTATTTTGTGCTTTCTTGATAAAAATGTGAAGAAAACGAAACTTGTTTATTTGTCATAATTACTGTAAAGTAAACTCGAAACAAGACTGCTTACCTAATATATTCTGTAACAATAAATATGGCGTTTAAACTGTCGTAATACTGGAATAACTTAACCATGTAAGGCACATCTTTGGGAATGTTTAAATACACTAAATCAGACACTTGTGGTCCCTTCTGTATCACTTTTAAATAAAATACATTATGTTCTCTTTTATGTAATACCACCATTCCACTTTGTATGACTTTTAGAACTTTATAATTGTATAAATCCTCAATCGGTCTCCGTATGTTAAACGCAGAAGTTTCAGTGTTATTTTTACATATCTGTAGCAAAATTTAGCTAAATATAATTTATTCAATCTTAGTATATAACAATGATTCGTAGAAATATTCCAATACTTACATTCTTCAAGTGAGTAATCTCAGGTGATAAATGCAAATTATAGATTTTTTCCGCACGTAATAAATATTTTTCGACGTTATGTCGAATCATTTGACGCCTTTTTACATCTGTATCACCTTGAACAACAAAGTTCAAATGTAATATTATGATAATTTAACTACGTATATATGTGTATATGCACATCTATACTATCTACCTTTAACACCTTCTAATAAACAAGAAATTCCATTTTTATATGTGACAAAAGCTTCGTTGTATTTGTTTGTTTGTTCATACTCGGAAGCTTTGGTAATAAGTTCGGCAGCATTTGTTAAATACTGTGTGGAACTATTCTGTTCTAAATTTAGTGCAGATTCAGGTGTTGAAGGTGGTGTAGGATACAAGTTTGTACTTAATCCATCTACTGTAACATTCTTACAAGATTTATTGCTTAAAGAGTCAGGTGAAGAGACTTTCGATGCACTTGAAAGAGAGTGTGATGAATCTAACGTTTCACTAAAATTACTGTGACAAGAAACTGATCTATCTAAATGTGCAGATTCTTCTATCTGTAAAATAATACACATTAGTAAAATGATTTTAATTTGGTTGTTTGTTTCCGTACGTGGATGAACGATGCACTAACACTACTAAATGTTGATATCGTGTCTGAGTCACTATGTCCTTGTTCATCATCAGAATTGTATGGATATACAATTTCCGGATCGTTCGGTAAATTTAACTGGGCTCGAATTATATTTATGTTACTGTTTAACGATTCCTGAGGCGTATGACTTGTCTAACAAAGAAACAGATAAGTACCCATATAAATATAACATTATTTAGGAAAATACCTCAAAGAATTTCACGAAGTCCGTAGACTTAAATAATGGTGGATGAAGTGCGACATATTCCAGAAAAAACAATATACTATTTTTTCTTTGGTTAATAATTTCTGGATCGAATCTAAACAAAACATTTATGTTAAATATATTCAATTATGTAGGCATAAAAATACCTTTTAAAATATGACGAAGAAACTAAATTTGGATATTTGTCTTCTATATGCATAGATTTATGCCGGTGTTTTAATTCCCGGTGTAATTTTTTCAAATCATTGTATCGCTTCCATACCGTTACTTTTGTAACAGCATCTGGGCAGGTCTTAGGGTATACCTAGATAAAATATGTATAAGGATAACTGTGAAGTATATTTTTCTATGTATAGGTTAGTGAGTAATTACATTAACCTAGTAAACTTACGATTGAAACTATTTTGTATAACGTAAATCCTTTTATATGATTGCTTGTTTCGGGAATGTAAAAAACTCGAACCCATTTATCCGTAAACAAAGCCATTTGTGGACAAAATACAGATGAATGTACCAAACAGCCCAAAATTTCCCCTGCACTAGCTGTCAAACGTCAAGACGTCAAACCAGCCGTATACACTCCACGATAAAAGTACCAGAAAGCAAAGTACACTCTCCTATAAAATTTATAATATACTCAAATGTAATAAAAAATTTATTAAACATTGACATAAATATCGAAGCGAAGAGTTTCCTTATGTTTGCTTTTCCAGCGTCATATGATATTATTAGACATAAAAGATTAATAAAAAATATGAGTCAAACAACCAGATAAAGTTACAAAACAAGTTTATTGCAGATAACAGCAATGTACAACAACAATGTTTTGAATACAACATTTGTAAAAATATATTTAAAAAAATCTCATAAAAAAGGAAGTAACTGGTAACTAAATATTGTGAAAATACGTATCAAAACAATAAATAAAATAAAGCTGTATATAACATTTGAATGTTAAAAGCTATAAATTGACGTTTCGTTAAAATTCACTCTAGTCTTACACTCAATGCAGTACAGCAGTAATTTTTTAAGAACAAGATCTTTTAAGCGTATTTCGTATGAATGCAAGCGATGATGAAACATGTTAGAAGGGAGTCATGTTAATAACTTGCTACTAGAATATAATTCACTAATCAAACATCATGTTCAATCTAAAAAGAAAACATGCAGGATATAAGGTTTATTTGAGGTTCCAGCCATGTAACTCAGCGAAACTGGCCACAATAGATTTACCTAGAGAGATGTTGCATCTGTAAAGATGCGGCTACTTCTTCAGAAGGCGTTTCTTTAAACAGACTGGACGACAAATCGATTACGACATACAAACCGCATAACAACAGCGGACCAATAATTGCTCCTTCAAATCCTAAACAAAATATTCCACCGGCTATTGCCAAACCAGTCAAGTATGGATGACCTCTGTAAAAATCACTTGTACTATAAACAAACTGTAAACACAACTAACAACAATAATAATATACTGAACATGTAGAACAATCTTATGAACAACATCCGTAACAATTAAACACTTCATATAAGATGTTCTAAGAATTGAGCAAAAGTTATAATTATATTTCTGTTTGCGTAAACTTCAATATGTCTTACCCCTTTATTTCTTTATAAATTGTCGTGTCAACAACCATACTGGGCATAAACTGAAATACAGCCAATAAAATAGCTTTAAATCCACACGACTGAGCTAACCACAGATCCAGAACAGCGGGGATACATGCCCAATAGGTACCCAAAAATGGAACTGCACCCAAGACAGTTGCCAAAGCTACAATTCACCAAATCAATATGCAATATATCATTACATTCAGATAATATTCGAAAATACCTGACGAAAGATATACAATTTTTACGCCAAAGAGATTATGTATAAACCAAGTCCACAATCCATAAAATAGTGCCATTTTAAAGGAGGCTTTGAAAACGCCATTCACTGCTCCTTCTAAAGCAACACCGAACCTATTTCCATTGTACGGGGAGAAGTTAGTTATTAAATCGACAGGTTTATATAAATTTCCACTGGAACTGAGCAAGTAGAAGAGTGTAGTTAGGAACACAATCTGAAATTTAAAATATATGCATGTATCACTTGTACTCGCATACCATTATTATTCATTATGCACATTATTTGTAACTTACCACATTTAATATAAAATTCAAAACGGCTGTTCCACCACCTAATAATATTGATACTAATGCACTGAAAGATCCAACTAATATAGTCAAATTTCCTTTCAATATTGACCATAATGATTCTAAAACGGACATAAATGTTCCGATATTTTGTTTGAAAAATTCAACAAGTCCTTGTACGTTAAACATTTCTACAAATTATAATAAATTAAAACATTAATAATCATATCATTTAAATGATATATACCCGGTGATTTTTTAATGTCATCGATAAAAGCTTCCCACGAATTTTGTACAGCATCCTGTGTAACTTGAGGGCCCGGCGTGTTGTCAGATGACATCCAAGCTTGATAAACTCTATCCCAGAGTTCTAGAACTTGTTGTTCTAGTTTAGCCGATTTTACAGTATCCACATCACTCATCATGCCTCGAATCTAACATATATTTTTTAAATTATTCATATTCGAAAATCAATTTATTAATATATACTACAAATTGTACTAAAAGAAACCCCAGAAAAAATATACTTAACTGAATAATTTAAAAAATACTACTACATTCCTGCAAAATTTTATAAAACAAACACACTTTACAATCAGAAAATAAAAATTACCACTTTACTGATGCCTTCACGGCCGTACATATAAGCATTATCCAAGACAGAATCTAATGTTTCGTCCAAAGATGGCGGTAAAAGTTGACGTAACTCAGGATTATGCACAACTGTACTGTTAATTACGTTACCAGTAGTCTGAACTAACATGATTGCTTCGGCATAAATCTGAAAATATTTCAAATTACGAACGATCTGTCAATATTATTGTTTCGTGTATTGACACTGGGAATACCTGAATTGCAAAGAAAATTGATGCACAAATCATAAATACAATGAGTCCTGAAATAACTACAATACTCGACACAGTATCTATACTGTCCCTGATTCCATCCTTTATGTTACTATTAATTTTCAAGGAAATTTTATAGAGGCCTCGGATGGGAGCAGGCACCAGAGCGTCATATCGCTGACTACACCAATCATATACGGCATTGCCAAAACTCTTCAAATATCCACCGATCCATTTCCACAGTCCAAGATAAATTCCAACATGTTTTAAAACATATATCAAAATTGGCAATGGTAAAAGTGGCATCAAAGATATGTTTTTCCAAAAAATCATACCAACACATGCCCACAATATGAAATAGAGATATGTGTCACTTGCTAGGGGTTCCGTGTTTATTATGATCTGAGATTTTAATGATAAATGTTTTCTGTCTAGAACATTTTTCTGAGATAGTCTGTTAAACCGAGCCATTGGTGATGGGTGACTTAGGGATCTTTGTGGCTTCAAGTTGTGTACTCTAGTCTTTGGCAATGGGGAGTGTGGTAGATTTTTTTCACTGTCTTTAATATCCGTTTCAGATTTCTTCTCGAATAATTCTAAATTCCACGGATTTTTATCTGTTTCCGTGATATTGTCATCTTTGGTTTCATTGAGAGATTCACTTTCCTCCTGTATTTCTTCGGATTTCTCCTCATCTTCGGGTGTAGTTTCTTTTAATTTCTGATTCTCTAACGCTAACAGAGCAGCCTCTATATATGTCACAGATTTCCCTATAAAATAATAGATTTTTTAAGTAAATTACAACAATGATAATATATATATATATGAATATAATAAAATATATAATTATCAAATCGAATATTTAGGTATCTCTTTATTTACATTCCTATATAAACTATTCTTACCTTTATCAGACATTTTATCATGAAAGCACCCTACTTCATAGATAAAACCACCTAAACAGATCAACTGAAGAGTGATAAAAATTGACACTTGGAAACTGCCGGCCAGGTGAGACAGATAGCATGAGACTAAGAGCCAAATTGCAAACGATAGGTAAATGAATCGTTTGTTAGTAGCAGGCTTCCACAACACTGCTAATATTGTCATGTATCCAATAAGAAGTATTGATATCTGTACAGTGCAATATATAAAAATACCTAATAAACAAACAATTATCACAAAAATAACTTACTGTTGAAGTTGTTGAAATAGCAATTAACCAGTTAACAGTAGTGTGTGTAAATATTCCTAATTTCCATGCAATACATGTGCAAATTGTTGGTGTATAATAATAAACAACATGTATTAAAGGTACTGTGACAACTAATGCCACAATGATTTTTATGCGTTTCAACAATTTTCCTCCAATAAATTCAGATAAATCATCCACAATATTAACAGGCAACACAGCAACTCCGATTATTATTGGAGTGCGTGATTCGTCAAGCTTGTCAAACCATGATCGAAATTTTTTAGCAAGCGAATTTTTTAGCGGATGCAGCACTGAACCGACTAATAGAGCCCAAATCAATGGTTTAACAAATGGCTCTAAAATAATGTAAAGAGCCCAAGTAGCACCACTGCATAAAACAAGAAACAACAATGCTACTGCGTTATACAGAGCATGTTTTAAAGGTTTTTCATGTCCTTGCGGTAAACCTCCAATTATATTAAATATATTTTCAAACGGTGAACGCAAATTTTCCATTTTCACAAACCAAGCCACACTGTGTTACTTTCGTTATAACCCCATTATCTACATTCAACATGAGAAAGTTCCGCACTAACAAATTCTAATTTTAGAAATGACAGATGTAACCTTCGTTACTTGAAAGTGAAGTTGTAGCTTGTTGCTACAATTACCTGAACTTAGATAGAAAACGAAACGTCAATGTCATATTGTAAATTTTAGGTTAAGCACAGTTAAGTGCGAATAAATAAGCATAAAAATGAGAAATATAATCCGGAATGTTATTCGAAAAACAATAATACATAATAAGAACTTTTGTACTAACAGTAATATTTCTTATGACATTCATAAGCTAAGAAATATTGGCATTTTAGCTCATATTGATGCAGGTTATATATATTATAGTTTACGTTATAGTTTTGTACATACCTAATAATAAGTCAATGTAGGTAAAACTACGACGACAGAACGGATGCTTTTTTATTCTGGAATGATCCGGGCTATGGGAGAAGTTCATCATGGTAATACAGTTACCGATTATATGGAACAAGAACGAGAGCGTGGAATTACTATTACGTCTGCAAGTGTATCATTTCAGTGGAAAGATCATATTTTTAATCTTATTGATACACCGGGCCACATAGATTTCACAATGGAAGTTGAACAAACATTAAATGTCTTAGATGGTGCAATTATAGTCCTGGATGCATCGTCAGGTAATTATTTTCAAATATTTTTTAATTAAAGTATATGCAATTTGATTACATATTACAATTTGTATAGGAGTGGAAGCACAAACTGTAACAGTATGGAAACAAGCCGATAAATATAATGTACCTAGAATAGTTTATATCAATAAGGCAGATCGATTTGATGCGGATATAGATATGTGTTGTCGGAGTATAGAATCGAAATTGGATAAACCAACTATTTTGCTTCATTCACCTATCAAAGAAAATGGAAAACTCGTAGGTAAAAATCAAATGACTAAAACTTAAAACATTTTTTAACTTTCAGAGACATGTTACAGGGTTACTAGATGTTATAAGATTAGAAAAACTGATTTGGGAAAGTACAGAACAAGGCAAAGCAATTAAAAGAGTTGAATTGACTGAAAACAGTGATAGTAAGTTATGGGAAAAAGCCAAAGAGTTAAGGAATATAGCGACCGATAGATTGTCAGATACGGATGATGAACTAGCTGAAATGATAATACAATCTGGGTCGCTAGAAAATATAGGTACCAAAGCACTAGAAGAATCCTTAAGAAAAGTAACATTGAATCAGGTATATAAATTATACTATATTAGAAGTATCACTAAATTAACAATATTCCTTTCAAAGAAAGCTGTTCCAGTAGTTTGTGGTAGTTCGTACAAAAACATCGGAGTTCAACCTTTAATGGATTCAGTGATAACGTATTTGCCATCGCCAGTCGAAAGAAATAAACAATTTCAATGTTTTGAAAACAATCTTTGTGGCCGAGCTTTTAAAATAATACATGACAAACAAAAAGGACCACTGGTATTCTTTCGTGTATTCGCAGGCAAATTTATTAAAGGTCAAAAAATATACAACATTCATCAAAATATAAGCGAACAAACAGGTCGCTTGTTGGTAGCATACGCTGATGATTTTGAGGAAGTGCCTGAAGTCACAAATGGAAATATTGCAGTCGTCACAGGTTTGAAGGTAAGTTTAAAAGAATTTTTACTTTGCAGAAAATACATATTTATAAGTGTAGAAAACTGTTACAGGAGATATTGTAACAACAAATTCGACAGCGTACTCATCAGCTAAGAAAGCTTTAGCGAAACAAATGAAAATAAAAAATACTAACGAGGAAGAAAGTAATGATTTATTGTTCGGAATTGGAAGGTCGGTTCCCGAACCTGTATTCTTCTGTTCTATAGAACCACCAAGTTTAGCTTATCAAACAGCATTAGAAAATGCATTAATTGAATTGCAACGAGAGGATCCAAGTTTAAGGGTTACACATAATTCTGATACAGGGCAAACTGTTTTAGCAGGTGAGTACAATTACATCTATGTCTATATTTTCATTTTAAATATTGCACAATATTTTTCTTAGGTATGGGCGAACTGCATTTAGAAATTATTAAAGACAGAATAAAGAAAAACTACAAAATTGAAACAGAATTAGGACCTCTTCAAATCGCATATCGTGAATCTCCATTAGGTCAAGCAAAAACAACACATATTTTAGAAACAAAAGTTGGAAACTCAAAACATTATGTGAATGTAACACTTTCTATAGAATCATTATTTGATAGAAATAAAGACGTTTTAAAATTAGACAAAAGTCCTGAAGCAGCTTCAAATTTAGCGAATTTACATCCGAAAAGTTTAGTTGCAGTGAAACATGGTGTTGATATTGCTCTTAATCATGGACCAAAACTGGGTTGTCCGGTAACTGAATAAAAATATTAATTTCAAGAATAATAATCAATATATTTTTCTGCAAATTAGGTTGTAAATACAGTAATAACTCTACATTTTCTTGAAACTGGCCGAGGAACATCAGAGACAATGATATCAGCAGCAATTACACAATGCATACAGAAGGTAAACATATTACTATAATATTTCAAATATAACTACATTTCTGTTGATTTTTTAGTTATTAAACGAAGTTGGAACTAAAATATGGGAACCAGTTATGCATGTGGAAATTGTAACTTGTGAGGAATACTTATCATCGGTGTTAGCAGATTTATCTAGGCGAAGGGCAGTAATACAACAAGTAGATATCCGGGGCAAAAATAAGGTTAAATGTCACATTGATTAATGTGTACAAGTAAATTAATTTTTGACAAGATGTTTTAGGTGGTAAATACTCTAACACCACTGTCAGAATTGATGGGCTACTCAACAGTTCTTCGTACTGTTACATCTGGTACCGCTACGTTTAGCATGGAATTTCATTCTTATGAACAAATGTCATCTATAGATGAAGCTGCTGCTATTAAAAGTGTTATTGGGTTTTAGTCCAAGATATTGAAAACAGATTTTCAATATAAACTAGATTGAGTACTAGATACTCATGTCTATAACTCATTGACTTATGTACAGATTTGAATTAATATAGACCAAAAAATTATTTTACACTTCATAAAAATAGAACATACAAGCTAGCGAGCGGACGATCATCATACATACGGACTTGTTGGTTGTCGATCTGTTAAAATTACGCTCAAATTTTAATACGTATTGAATTATTGAATGTTATGTAATATCTACTCGAATAGTATAAATGTTATTTGTTGATTTTGTTGTACACTTTTTCATGATTTTCCCATTTAAAAAGTAGAATTCTATATATCATTCTTTTTTCCTTTTGTATTGTATTGAAAAATGTTCAATTTTTCGTACAAAATGAATACAGCTTACCAAAAGCTTTCCAATAGTAATAATTTAACTATATCTTTTTATAAAATAAATATTTTAAACTGCCGTAACTCAAAAAAGTGATGCTTTTTTGTATTTCTGCTTACGCCATCATAATCAGTGAGAAATATGGCTTAACTTTGCCAATTTAACCGGCAAATAACGAAGAAAAAGAAGTGAATTTTGGGGTTTTCCAAATTATATCAAATAATTTTAAAAATTATCCGTATACCGCCTGCGTGTACAGTAACCAACCAGTAATATAGAAAGTATGTTGTATTAGTTCACGAAGTTGCCGTCGTGAAGTGGTGTGGTGGTGGGTTAGTTGAACCCTGTTGACATTTGTGTGTTTGATTTTTAAATGTATTTGGTATTTTTATTCAAGTAATATATGAATATATACACAAAGGAAGTGAAATAATGGAACCTGTGAAAACAACTAAAGTAACGAACTGCAATAATGAGAAAGTACAAATATTAGATTTAAATGTGTCAAATTTAGTATTAACCCCTTTAACATGTGCTTCCTTGATTGGTGAAATTCTAAAATGTTTAATTTATGAAAAATCACAAATACCATATCCCTACAACTGGTTGAAGAATATAATTCTTGCAAAAAGGAAACAGAATTCGGAATTAGAAGAAAATAGAAGTAAAAATTTGTTTATTGAAAAGCAATATCGAGCAGCGTCTGCTGCTTTCGATGCCATTGAAAATATTATAAGTAATATTAGAAAAATGTTTAAATTTGGTAATAATATCAGTGAAATAATTGTACTTCTCGGTGCTACACCATTAAATCCGAAGGAGGTATATAAGTTCAACATCCCAAAATTAGCGAAAGGACATATAGAATGTAACCATCACAATATAACAAGTAAATTTCAACATAAAATATTAAGGTAATAGTGAAAATGACATATCGGAATATGAATTACCTATAATTAATTGTATTTACATTGACAGATCTTTATTTATGTCTGAAGAATGGATGTCTAAAATGGAGCAATCTCTGCCACTGACTAACCTTCATGCTTTTCTGAAAATGAAAGAAGATAAAAGTGTTGTTATAGATAACAGGACGTTGGATTTTTTTATTCCTTCTTCGTCTTTTACGCAACCGAAAAGTGCACAATGTTTAACAGTAAACTTTTTGTTTGACGATAGTATCGTTCACAATTGTTGCAGGAATTTAACAGTTTATGAAGATAAAATAATAAAAGACATCATGGAAGACCAGTATTTTAATGTATCTGATAAGGAAGAAAATAGTGCGAAGAATGACGATATATTTGAAATAGATACCACTTGTCTTCAAGTAAATTGTGTTTTAAAAGGTTTTAGAGAGGGCAGTGTTAACAATGTACCAGTGTCTAATCTTTGGTGACAACGGCAATAAAATAGGAAAATACATATATTTTTAGAATTATGAAGTAGGTAATTTTATAATTACCATAGGTTATTTAAATATTCTGAATTTGTAATTCTACATTAGTATTTTATGTACTTCAATATATATTTTATAATCATGTTTTACTATTATTCATCATAAATAAATGATTAATACAGTTATTGTCTGCCATAAATAAATATTGTACTTATAAGATATTATCTATTAGAAATTATGTTGGTGTGTAATTTTTTATAATTTTTAACATTAAAGTTTACAAAATATATTTGATATAATCATATATTATTGTAATGAATTTTTATAAAATTATTTTAAGGCTATTTGGAAGTTTAGTAAATGAAATTACAAAATAAATATATAGAACAATATACGATATTTATTTGTCTAATCTATGTATAACATCTAAACTAATGTTTATTTTTTGTAAATGCAACACGCTCCGAACATAGGCTCTTCGTTTCTCTTTTTAAAGTTTTTTATTCACAAAAATCAATTTGAGTTTCTGCTCAAACACCTTTCAGTGGCACAGTGAGAATGACACGGCAGCACACGAAATAATGTACTAAAAGCAAATGGGGAGAAACTTTAGTCTCGGAGGAAGGAAACTGTACGTACGCGAATTCAAGTCAAGACGATTCAACCTGAACGTTCTACTTGGCATCCTTTTTGCGATCAATCTACTTATTCGCTTTTCTTATCGCACCTGTGCGCGCGGATAGGCGTGAATGGAACAAGTACGTGCTCCGTTTTAATGGACCCTTCGTGCATTATACATGACCGCATTCGTGAACCACTGATTCTTCACCAAAACTTCCACGTTCCGGTTAGTACTGCAGCAATATCTGACCCAATTGTAACCGGCACGAACGATTAAAACGAACAAAACGTTATCGCTTTTCTCATGTTTCTTTCACACTATGTCAAAATGGATATGATGTTATACGTTGCTACGAATCCATTGTTGTACGTCATAGGGAAAAGTAAACTATACTACTGTATACAGTCCGATATCCTTAGGGGATAATCATTGATTAGGGCAGCTCAAAACATATATAATTTTTCACAAATATAATACTTTCACATACCTATATGTATTTAATAAATTGTTAGCATAGGAGGATAATAATAGTTAGTAGTTACCCACAATCTAATATACTTTTAAGAGAAAAAACTATACTAAATTTTACCATCGTAGTGCGTATGAGAAATCCGATAAATATAATCAGTCAGTTTTGACATTGATCACTTTGTCTTGAAATTTAGAATTTGGACCAATACTAATTTCATGATCATAAAGATTGATTTCTATTATTGATAAAGTTATAATCTTAAGTAAAGAATTAAAAAAATTATCTAATCAACTAATTGCACTAAAATATTTTAATTCAATTGAAAAATGCAATGCCAAACTTTTGTATAAATGTTCTAAGATAACTGTTTCTGATCTATACATTTTTTTCATTCGGAATATTGGTGAAGAATGAAAATTTAAAATGATATATGAAGTTCAATTCCGAAGCTTCGCATCCATAGATTTTAAGATTTTGTCTCAGTATATTATAAAAAAAAAACATCACATAAATTATTTATTTATGATAAATATCTCTTTCGAGAAAAAATGGGCGAATACTTGTAGTTAAAAATTGGGTGGAGTGATAAAATTCCATAACAGTGAGTCATAAGAGTAAATTAGTTGATTCAACACATCAAAATACACATATTGTTTTAAAATTTATTAGTTTATCTCAATTTACGCGTTATATACCGGATGTATTTTGAAGTAATAATTCCATTGGACAATAGCAATGATTTACTATTAAATTTTCTACATAATCAGATGTGGTTTCATTCATTTATTCTATGATATTCCACTGTTTATTAAAACATAAAGCATAAAACTGGTATTTCTAACCACAATATTTATTAAATTATAGTATGTTATAAGTCTAAATTATAAATAAATGTAATATATATTAATAAATAAAAATCTACAACTATTATGTATGACAAAATTTATCGGAATGAATTGGATTTTAATAAATATTGTGCAAACAATTTTCTATAATTTTTTTGTAAAGTATTATATTAATTTTGTGTATAGCTCATGTTTTGTAAGTTTATACGATAGCTTTTATAAAACAAATATATAAACATATTAATGCAGCGGAAGATATTTACGTCTCTCCCCCATGGTTTCCGTCCCTGTATACTGATATATGTGTTTAAATTGCAGTAGGCAGCAGATTTTGTATAAAATTTTATTGCTCGCGCTACAGTGCTCACTGATTCTTAGTTGTAATCAAATTTTCAACTGTCACAATCTCCCCACTTACAAAAAGTATAATAATATACGAGAAATGTTTGATTCGGTCAGGAAATTAAGTGTAACTCTCCGGTTTTAGCCGAGGGCGCTACATCCGCCGGAAATTGCAGACGCTCGCGTTTCATCCTCCGCCTACGATCTGCATCCCCTCATTCTCCTGAAGTTCGCCTGACCACCATCGGGCTGCATACTCGCAACCCCTGATAAAATAAATCTCGTACACCGACCAACAACCCTATGTTTAATGTGTGAACATAAATTAGAGATTACCCAAAAATATGCTTTTATCATGTGACAGAAGTAACACGTTTATATATGATCCGCTTTCCACGGAAAAAATAAAAATGTTGGTATTAAAAGATATACGGGTTTTAGGGTTTAATGTAAAATGCATGTCATAGATGTGGATAAACACATTCTGTCACAATTCTCTAAATATTATATGATTTGTTTTACTTCAGTTCCATAATGAATTATTTTCTGTAATAAGTAAATGCTGTACTTCATATTGTTTTACATATGAAGTTTGTATGTTAAACAGGAATATGTTTATATTCCTTTCAATTACAAGAGAGTGAACGTTATTTTCCGCAGGATACTGCAGAAATATGGTATACTTCTAATAAATGATTTTATTAGGATTTTAGTTTTTATTATTATAAATAAATTTTACAATTTTTAGCCCACTCTTGACAAATTTCTATCGACGCCCATGGTTATGATCGTTGTCTTATTATTTTAAAGTGATTTAATATCGTTCTAAATATATAACCACGACTCATTAGGGGGTTGTAATATAAACGCTGTATGATTTAGGAGACATTTACATAGACACGGTGCCCAGGGGACCGAACCTGAACCCGGCTCGAATATAACGATGAAGCTACATCCCATTAATTTTTGATAACATAATGTCAGCTTCTTTTCCCTTATTCCTTTCGGTGTTACATTTCCTAAATAATTGTTTTAATGGCTGAAAATTATACGAAGATAAATGATGAGAACAAAGTAATAAACATATTATGAACATATTATAAACTAATTATGAGATGTATTCATACAAAATAACATTGGTATATTTTTATTAGATTTTTTGTTAGAGATTTGTAGTCGGGACCAAGTTTCCCCTGTACTTCGGAAGATAAATCTATAAAGTCTATATTTACATGTGCCTGTACTCGTATATAAAATCATATTTGCTAGGCTGCTGAAAAGGGAAGGAGAGTTTCTGATTCGATATATTATAGGAGAATTGCTGGGGGTTCTGCTTATTTCCATATTCGAAAATGCCATCTTGTCGAACAGAGAGTCGGTGATATTATCTAGTAGTAGACGGATGTAAAACATTGTACAAACCTTATACAAAGAGGACCAATGTTTATAACACAATATTATGCAACGAATATGGAAGTTGTTATATAATACAACTATGTATATTTCTTATATACTGTACATGATTGCTTTCATTTTGTGTTGTTTTGTTACTGCTATTCAAGCTTCATTAGTATTCGCATCATTACCGCTTAGATACTATTCGTTAGATAACCACATGTGTGGCAGATAGTCTGTTGCAGGGTCCCTCGTCGCGACCTAACAACTTTTTGGTGGTTAGACAAATTTAGTGAAGTGTCACAGATGTGCCTTTATGGGTTAAATCTTATAGGAAATCTGGTATAAAAAAGGGACGAGGACCCATTTCATAAAACAACCTATTATGAAAGTGGTTCTGATGCTGTATGAAAGCTCGCACGCTCGATCATAACATCTCCCACAAATGCGGCGATGGAACTCCGTAACGGTTTACGGTTCATATGTGGACCGCGCGACCCCGGCTACTTCCGAGATGAGACCAGTGAGTGCTACGAGATGTAGTAAACGCTCCGACCGTTAAGTGAGAACGATCGAGGAAATTGCCAAATGAATTTTTAACCCCCCCACTTGCTCACATTTTTACCGGCCTCCACTTGAACGTAACCCTCGTGTCATCAAACTTTTTATACCCTAATTTAGGAAGTCGATTTAAAATAGACCACTTACGATCGTAAAATTTAGTTGAAAGATGATATATTTATAGCGAATTTAAAGGGAAAACCATGATGGGTTAATATTTATAATTAATTCATTTTGAGAATGTTTTTCTTAAAAATAACGTATAACACTGTTTGATTTAAATATCTCTTTGTTATTGAAAAATATGTCTCACTGTAAATTCGAATAGGGAACGGTGACTCGTTGACTTCTTTATTGAATTAACAAGTAACTTTTTTATGAACAATCTTTTATCTTCTGATGCGAATAACGTGCCCAAGAAAAAGTTAAGTTTTTTTCAGACTCGCATTTTTAAGGTTTCTGTCTGTACGTCTCGAAACGCGACAAGTATTGTGTTTTTATGAGATTATTTTTATATAAAAGACCTTTCTTTGTCCTCGCTGACATGCTAAATTGAGTTTTCAGAATTGAAACAAACAAATTTATGTCGGAATCAACTGTGAAAGAATTATTATTTTTCATATAACGAATGTTTTGCAACGTAAACTTAATGAAACAATGCGTATACAATTTTATAGATTGTTATTTACGAGTATATGGTAAACATTACAAAATTAGGTATTAGTGTTGACAGTATATATTATTAATACAAAATAAATGAACAAAAATGTATTATACCAATAAAAATATTTCTTATTTATTGTTTTGTACTAGATACTTGTATGTATAGGTTATACAAATATAATACATAATATACAGAAATACAATGTTTAATTAGCTGGTACTTGAGGTGGTATGTAATTTCCAGTGTTTGGTTGTACAGGAACTGGATTCATTTGTGTACCTCCCACATTCTTGTTGGGAACCTGCGGATGACTTGTGTAATATGGTGCATATTGTTGTATGAGCTGTTGAGCATATGGATCGTTTAGGAAAAGATTATTCCTGCAACCAACTGCACATCCAGCGCTTGTACTGCATGTTGATGGATTGTAACCAGTACCGCATGAGTAACAGGAACCACAGTCTGTAAGAAATACCAGTCAGTGAATTTTCCTACAACTGTTATTGCAACTAAATTATCAAATGACTGATACTAAATATATAACATTGTTTAATAACTTGTACAAAATGGTTGAACTTAGTTCAAAATTAATAATAAAGTAATATTAACAAAGTACTTTATATTGCTATTTCACATCACATTTAGCTCTACACCTATTTAAAATGATAAATATGGTTATTTAAATATCATATTTACTTACTACATGTATGTATGTATGTTCACTTACTTTGTATTGCATAACGGCTGCACTGAATCCAAGGGTAATGAGCAATTTGATAGCATCTATTTGCATATCCAGTGAAACCTGACTGCTGCACCTGGATTGGATAGTAAACTGGCATACGTACAACATACGGCTGTTGCGGTACTGGTACCGGTACTCGCTGTTGAACCACAACCGGTTGAGGTACAGGTATTGGTTGTACCACTGGTACTGGCACTCTCTGTTGCACGACAACCGGTTGAGGTACAGGTATTGGTTGTGGCACTGCCACTGGTTGTGGTACTGGAACATGTTGCGGTACGGGATACGGTTGCGGAACAGGCACATAGTTGTCCACTGGTAAAACTCTGGGTACATGTACCACACGAACGACAACTGACGTACAAATATGAGAACATTCCCAATGTCTTTTCTGATAGCATCTCACTACATGATTAGTTTTGTTGCAATGTACTGGATGTACAACGAAGCAACATTTTTTTTCATGTGTGGAATTCGTGTGCAACGTAAAATTAACGTTGAGAAGTTTCTCGTTTGTTCCATTCATATAGTTGTAATTTGTATTATTTACGCTGACAGGAACATGAATAGTATGATTATTCAAGATGTAATTCTTCAAATTAATAACGGTAGTTATATTTACTGGGCTTTTATTCAGCATATTGATAGTATAATTTTGTAATTGTTGAATGGTATGATTGTTATTCGATGGAGGAATAACAATATCTGGCTTAGAAATAACAATATCTTGCTTAGTGCAACTTTTACAATTTTCTATGCAATTCTGGAAGCATGCATCATCAGAACATTGAGTACGGCACTTGTCAAAACATGTATTAGGGTTTGAACATGGTAGTGAGGGATTCTGACAGTACTGTATACATGAATCTCTACAATTCCATGTATTACATCCAGCGGAACAGGCGCTGGCACATGAGTTGCAACTGGATGACTGACAACATGAACCTGATGAGCAAACGTTGCAGTTCTGACCTGTACAGCAGTTTCCTGTAGGGCACTGATTACAGGATGTACCCGTGCAGGATTGCACACAGTTGTTACTGTTACAAACTTTGCAGGAATTATTATTACAAAGACCACAAGGTGTATTGCCGCAAGCCGCTTGACGTTTTTTGATGCAATGTGAATATCCAAATATATTACCGTGTTCTAAACATGATTCAGGTTCGTTTTCATCTAGCATGGCAATTTCTAGACCGCTAGTATATACTACCAAAAAGGTAGCAAGCAAGAACCACAGATTCATCTGAAAATATGAAAATGTTTGCTTTAATATAAATATCAACACAAATCTTCATTTAATTGAAAGCGTTTTTTTATTCCTTAAATTGCTAAGTTCATTTACTTTAGAATCGACACTCGATATACAATATGATAAATATTAATATACTTTTTTCGCCACTTATTTATATTTTCTATACATTCTTCAGTTTGACTCAGCTGCAATTACAGTGTGATTTTAATGGCCTTTCTTAACATTTTGGTACAGTGCCAATCTACTTTTGTTTTCATTTGCAAATTCGTTTCCATAATAGTCTCAATTACAAAGTAGGCTGTGAAATTACTTCCATGGTTATCAGTTATCGGAAGTAGATTTTTACATACAAAACAAACATACATGTATGTAGGCCTTCGTTGTGATTCAGGTTGTTATCGTGATTAATGTCATTGATTATTATTCCATTGACCTACTTTATTCTTTGTCAATAGTACAATTTTTACTAGCCAAATCTAGTATGCATTACCTGTTATTATATTTAACGGTTGAACAATCTGCGAGGGCCATCAATTGAAGTTAAAATTAAATAATATATTTTCATATTTTATTTTTTTTTTGTAATATTGTAAGTTTAGACTGATTTATTCTCAACAATGCTAGTGACTAAACTTGCATGTTGAAACTAAGACTCGAATCATAGCAATTATTGTTGAATTTTTGGTTTGAGATTTGAATAATTTTTCCGTTGCGATTCAATATAATACCGAGTTGGTAACTGATAAAAGACACACGGAGATATGTATATAAGATATGTATTCTAAAATGATTTCATTTAACGTGCGAATATGAACAATAATAAGTATAATTATGTCTCTTCTTCTTTTTAAAAGATGTATGTAATAAAGCAAAAAACCTATTAAAATCAATTTACGCCTGTTAACTTAATAATTAGATTTTATTTCGGTTAAAACAGTACGGATTAAGTTTTAGTTTGTAGTTCACAGAAAAAACCCTCGTTTTATGTAAAAAATAACGGTTAACTGGATCCAAACCATGCTTTCAATAAAAGTAAATACTATTTAACAAATAGAATATAATAATATTTAAGTAATATTAGTACATAGATATAGTACTGTATGATTATATACTGCATATGGAAATAAATGAATATTGCTTACCCTAATTCTTTTCGCACACAGACCGTAACTACAGTGATGGCTACAGTGGTACCACGAAAATTGTCTGTAATTTTTAAGATAGAAACTTTTTTGGCTATTACCTTGAAATACTGATAAGATAATCAATTGACAACGTGTTACTAGAATATAAATTTTTTGTACATTGACACTGAACAAATACGTGAACTTAAATAATCCTTAAATAAAAATGCGGTACTCTTTGTCAAGTACATAATTATCATTTGTTATCTGTTACCAATTCTATCTGTTAAGTATTCGTAAAATTAACTAGTTACGTTTCAAAAGATTATAGGATAATCTTTAGAAATTATTTCTTTCGATTTAGGTATAATAATATACGGAAAAACAATTCATTATATTTTATTGATAGAAAAATGTGAGTACTATTAAATATACATACATGTTTGTTTTCAATTGATTTACTTATGTAATCAATATAAAATGGGATAAATGTATAGTAAATAAATGTATATAGATATTGATTAACATTCATAAAAAAGAACAAGAAAATATTAAGTAGTTAGTTTGGTTTTGGTTGTAATTAATGGAGATATTGTAGTGCTGTTTATTGCTTCATTTAAAATAACTTCATTTTTGGCAGAAAGAGGTTTCTTTGTAACCTTTTGGGCATTCTCAACTGTTGTCTTCTTGATTTCTTTATTCTTATCTTTCTCTTTATTTGCTCTTTTCTTCACACGTTTTTCTTTTTTCTCTTGATCTGCTTTGGTTGCATCTATCGATATAACAGCATATCTGCTTGTTTTCAGTCGTGGAGTAGAAAAATCTATTTTTAAACCAGGATCCTGTTGATATCCAGTGAAATCGTATAAAGTCTTGTTATCATTCATGCTAGTACCAAAAATAATAGTATCATATACATATGGACCTATAGGATAATTTCCTAGTACTTCATTATTACTATTATCAGACGCTGGATAATAAGACTGATCCTGATAACCGTAACCAGAATATCCTGGATAACTATAAGCCGGATAGCCAGCGGAGGAATAAGGATAATTCTGATATCCGTAATTAGGTATTCCATATGGTGGATAAGATGGATAACCTGGATAGATCGAAGGTGGTGGTGGTGGTGGATACTGACACCCTATTTGGAAGCATGGGGACATAGGAGGCATTACAGGTACAGGGGGCAAGTATCCAGTGGGATATCCAGGTTGATATCCTGGCTGAGGGTACGCACCTTGTTGGTAGTAAGGTCCTATTCCATAATTCTGGCCAGCACAGGAAACATATGGCCACATTGGTTGATACGTACATCTCTGTTGTGGTTCGGGAATATAAAAATATTTCGTATGACACTCTTTGTCATCGCAATATTGTTGTTCTTGCATGTGGACTACGTTCGCAACACAAAAGGCACCGCATTTTTTGTATTTGTAATGGAAGCATTTCAAAAATGGAAATGTACTGGTTTTGTTACATTGCCTCGGTCCAATCACGTAGCAGCATTTATTTCCATGTTTATCGACTTCTAGTTTCTGTTGTGCGAATTGTGTGGCACTGCTCACATCTGCTCTTCTGTTTTGCAAAGTGACATTGTTGTAATTGGTGTTGTTAATCTTGATGGGGATATCGATATGGTTGGTATTGTTAATGATATTTTGTAAATTGATAATGGTAGTGATATTATGAGCACCCATATTTGTCGCATTCTGTTTAATGTTAATAACAACATTGGATGATGTATCGCTAATGCGAGTTTTACATTCTTTTTTACATTCAGTGCGACAGTAATTGGTTTTACATTGATTGTGGCATGTTTTATGACAACATAAATTAGAGGTACATGTTTCGCTACAACATTGCCTACAAGAATTAGTGCACACGCCACATTCTGGGCAATCGGGCTGACAAGTGTTTTGACATTCGCTGCAATCGATGAATTCACAACTATCGGCACATCCTAAGGATCGCTTATGTCTTCGTTTTTCATGCATGCATTCTATGTATTTGTTATACTCTGTTTGAGCGCTACAATCGTGTTCTTCTTTCTCGCCACAACCTTCACTTGTTGCTAAAGTTACAGTTACAACAGACCAGAAGATGATGACAATAAATAAGTACCGCATCTGAAAAACCAAATATATTGTACTTGTAATATATCCCAATCTTTCAACAATGGTTGATATTAATAAATGTTGTTTTGTTAGGATGCTAAATCTTAACCTTGATATTTATAAGAGGAAGTAAGGAATTTATCAGTCAAACTTAAGCAAAGTCTACTATGAAGTAACTCTCGCTAAGGTAAGATAACATTTTTTTATCATTTCATACTAACGTTAGGGAACGAATTTTATCATTGTGTGAAAAAAAATTATTGACGGATAATCGAATAAATTGTTCTGTTGTATTATTTCATCGATAAGGTACCGATCATCAAAACACATTTTAAATTATATTTTCAATAACGGGAGAAATAAGTTTTCTACATATTGAAATAAATAAATAAATATTGGACACATTTATTTCACTAAAAAATCTGTTAGAATGACCTTATATAATTACAGTTTTTGTCAATATAAACATTTAAAATAACACTCTTAAATATTGATGTAATCGCACACAAATATAAAATTTCACCAAATATTATTATTTATAATGAATATAATATAAAGATAATGCACATATATTATTTATTTTCAAATTCTGTTTAATTGTTACTATCTGTCATTTCAAATTACCGTTTAATAGAACTATTAAAGTTAATAAACACAATAATCATGCGTGGTTGATTTGATTGATTTCATTGTTGTCATGAGAAAAAATTAAACATTTAATTACAAAGTGATGCATTTTTATATTGTTAAATGGACATGCTTTTTATTTTCGCGAAACTTGTTTAAAACACATAAATCACTTTTCCACTGATTTTGAGAAGATATAACACCGAATGCAATATAGAATAGTGAAAACACATATGAAACTTACTGTTGTACTTTGCAGTGTCGACGCTGAAACTAATCCGGCAGCACTGGTAGTACTGAGAACACTTCTATCAGCGCTATCTGCTCTACAAAAACATTGTGCCTTACTATTTTTTAATATTATTTATCAGATCGCTCTCATTGGTTGAAAGATGATATAATTTCATACACAAAAGTGTTATTTTTCGCTGTGTTCAAAAGAGGTGACGGCTTTGTTAAATAAATACGAAAGAAAATAGATCGAAAAATTGCTAAGAATTTCTAAATTGCTAATATAATATGAACATACAAATTTTGCCCATCTTATCTAACGAAAATTTTTTACTACACAGAAAAGTTTATTTCATCAGAATGTTATCGACCGACAAAGGTATTACTTAACTTAAGTTTTATGATAGTTTTAGGGCTTGGAACCGACAAATTATAACCGGAATACAAATATCATTTTCAGTACCGATATTTTCATCGATATTTTACCGGTAATAAAGAAACTAAACTTATTATTTTCTAATCAAATTTGTAATTACAACTTTAAAATAAATTCCGTTAAAAACAGCAGTAAAATCATACAAAATACCGGTTCAAAACACTAGATTATTTATTATTTAATATTAATCATACAAACATTGATAAAAATACTACAAAATTTTTATTTAGTAAATGATTTTCAACTTATATTTCATCGAAAGTATAATAGTTTTTAATTCTGTAATACACAAGTGCAGAGATAGCAATAATTTTATTATACTTCAGTTCATATTTACCTTTATTTTGCGATTAGGGTCAATGCTCTTTACGTTAAGATTTACTTCTTGTGTCATATTTTGTTATCTTTCTAAGACTGTAATAAATACTAATGGAAAATATATTTTAGAATAAAAGCTTTTTTTTAAATTTGTATTTACATATAATAGTGTCTTATTGAAATACACATACTTAACACTATATACCAACAATATGTAATTAAACAAGATGAATATATTGTATCAATAATATTAACATTCTCCTTTATTATGTAAATAGTTCATGAAATGGTCACATTTTCATTTTCTTCAGTTATATGGATATTTCCTCATTTGGGTCGATGATAAGATAACTAAAATTCACGTGGTTTCAATCGAATTTTTAATTTTATATATGTAATCTGATTGACTTGTAAATATTGATTTTTACCTACAAAATAAATAATTATTGCAGATATATATTTTTTTCAATCTGGAACGTAAACATTATTTTATTGCTATGAATTGAATTTAAGAAAAATTGTTATAAAACTTAATACTTTATATAACAATTAGCAGATTCCGTTATAATCTATTAGATAAGTATTAT
>JAGJTL010000039.1:4383221-4404606 GCA_022063505.1 Calosoma granatense
TTATTACAACACTTGTTTCAAATATTACTTTAACAATTTGTCGTATTTCCTTTCAAAAAATAAAAATTATAGATTATAATATTTCTTACACCAACAAAAATTAGCAATAAAAACCACAACTGGATTGTCTTTTAGCTTCTCAATTCATAAATATAATTGTTTTGAATATTGTTTCAAAATTATATACCAGATTACTTAGACTTTTACGCTTATATTTAACAATATAACTATACACAATTTAAGTAAAATAATCTTATCAGAAAACATATTAATTTCAGTTATCGTAGAAATTTAAACAGTGTTTCTATATAATTTATTCTTTTTACATTTAACGTGTTGACGTAAATATTTTTATGAGATAAAAATAATAATAATAACCATTTTTTTCTGAAATTTTAATATTATTTACATAATACTAAGCCATAATCGGGGCTATTCTGTACACCTATCTTAAGAAATTATATACAGTAATTAACTTTTTAGTTTTTCATAATAATTTCTCGAGTATTTAAAATATTTTATAAGGAATTCGCCGAAACAGAAATATTTTAGTTCAAATACAATATTGCACTATAGTAAATGAATTATTTATTCACTTTTATATTATATTGACAGAAATATAATTAAAAATAACGAAAAAGAATCGCTACATCTAATTATAAATTCTGCAAGCATACTGCACTTCACAGACATAGGATGACAATAATGAAAGAGCTTGTTTAAACTTATTTGACTCTCTGCCCGTGGTTACATCGTAATAAATAGAATAAAAATACATGGGATCCTTGACAAAAAGCAAACAAACAAAGGTAGAAAATAAAATAACAAGAACATTTGAATGAGGACCACGCTTCTCAGTCTTCCTGTCTCACTCCCGTAGTTGGAGTGGACCAGTATCCTGATTAGTTTCATTTGCTGACACACTGCCAGCGGCGCTGGCAATTTAAAGGAAAAAGACAGTTGGAACAGAACCAGCACCAGCACCAGCAAGCAAGCAAGGTTTGCTTGATACTCTAACTGTACGTGAACAGACAGTTAGATGGACATGTACCGGCCTGCTTGCTATATGTATTCTTTTCCCTCTAGCCATTCGGACGAGAACACAAATATGATTAAGTCATTATGTTTGTCCGCAAGGTGAGGGTACGGCGACAGCGGCCACATTTTCCACCGAACCTGTAATATAACTACATTTGGCATTTTACTGCACGTTCCTCTGCGGTTTCAGTTTTACAACATTATTATTTTATTTTTATTCCTGCAATCAAACCACAAAACTGTAAAGAAATGATTGGTTTTATCAAGTAATACATGATCATACAATAGTAATTTGCTACAAGTATAATCATGAAAATAAGAATGATTCCTGCAATTTCTGATAGAATAACGATTCAATATTAATTTCTCTTTATATTTTACTAATACATCCATTTGAATTTAATATTACCACATCTTTATTATTATTAAATTACAAGTATATACACATTATTGGTATATAAAACTTCATACATGAGGACTGAATATTTTGCATGTTACACATATAGTCACATGCATGTTACTTTACAATTCATTATGTATGCCGCTTTGAACGCCATATCATTTTACATGTTTGCATTACAATTTTCCTGCCAGTTTTGAATTTTTAAGAAGTATAACTTTATTACTATGTATGTTATTTTATGAGGTAAAAGAAAGGTGGAATACATGCATAAGAACAATCTTATTTTGTGAACCTTCCATTAAAGTTTCTAGTGTGATAATTTTATACAAATATCTACAACATACATATTATCCTGCTTATTCTAAAATGATTCGCATGTAATATATATTTTACGTTGATATTAATGTAATAACTTTTAGGAATATGTACTTACAGTTGCTATTTTTAAAATATCATACAAGATTTAAAATTTTTATTCCATTTTTCTAACCCAGTTTTTCAAACTTGCAGTCTGTAAATCTATAACAAAATCGGTCATTTTAAATGCTGATTTAAATCTATGATACCATAGTCTGGTATATAAAATTCTAAAACTAAAAACCAACCAGAATAGTTTTCTCAATAATAAAATATTTATCTGATATAGACGCTTCGCATATAAAACGAAATATGTTACCGAACATCTAAAATACGTTAGTAATCGTTTCATTAAAACTACGGTTGGATAAAAATTAAACGACAACCATTTTAACCCTTTAATTCTGTGGACGGCGCTTGAATTATTTTAATTTACAACCTTTCAAAGCAAACTTCGATTAACGACTATATAAATTAAAGTTTTAATACGGTCCCCTGAGCGTTAAACCGAATTACATTCTTAATTCCGATCTAAGAAATTTTTAATGAGATGAGGCTATTTTAAGAAAATGCTACTGTTTTTATATTCGTCGTTAAAATATTTCACATAACGCTTTATATAGGAGGTATTACTTTAAACTGCAGCTATAATTCTATAAGAAATTATAAGTAATCGTATAAATTCATGCGTTAGCTAATTTATATCGTACTACTTGCAAGAGAAGTGTGCAATTTAACTTTACTAGTTATTTTAGATTTAATTTTATAGCTTTTATTCTGAAATTAATTTGCGTAATTATAAATTAGTGTATTTGTAAAAATATGAAATGAAATTAATATTCTTAAACTTTAGAACCGAATATATAAGAATTGAATTCAGTCCAATATTTATAGATAATTTTCAAGGTGATATTTTAGATTATATAAATTTCCAATTCAAACATTTTTAGGTTAATTACTAATTATATAATTGACAAATCTTTCTGTCTGCACGGTTCTTCCACTTGAGATAATAATTCACGATTAGCATCTAATCGTGAGCTGGATATCTGAAATTCCAAGTGTACTGGTTAAACCAAGTTCATCTTATTCCATTGGTCGATATGCTTACGACGCGATTCCATTCGGAATTAATTGGAACACTCCTAAAGTGATTATCAGTAGACAGTAATTAATGTATTGATCGGATTCGATTAGCCCAGAGCCATCTGTTGCATTTCAAGTAGAATTGTTAATTGTTTCGTCGAGTAAAGTTTAAGGTTGCCGTCACCTGTCGTACGGGTGTCCTTTACTTGGTCACTCGTTGCCCTGGAATTCTTTCACTTGTATCGAGAATTGTAAATTGGTTGGTATGCAGTGTGGAGATAGTAGGGCGAGATATTACCAGTGTTTTATGATAAGCGGGTGCTATGGATGTGTGTCTTTGTGCCCTCTTCACAAGCTTCTGCTCGTTTTACTCCAGTTGTTTTACGAGGGTTTTTTCTTATTTATTTAAGACCCTTGTAGCCTGTTCTAGTCATAAATATTTTGAAAGATATTTCAGATCATTAAGATGACATAAATAACATACGTTTTTCAGCACTTTATGTATTTAAGTGTACGAAAAAAGTATAATATATTATTTAGTTAAATAATAGCCACATATGTATGTATACTTGTATATTAATTTAGAGAATTTATATTTATTAAAATATTCAATAAGCAATTTCGTTGAAAATAATTATTAGATCATAATTGGCCTGGTTACATGTTATGAAAATAACTGATTGAAATAATGATATTTATGCGCTTTGACTGCATGGTTAAATTTTTTTTAGTTGAACTTACTAGAGGTTCACATTTTGTATTACAGGTGTATACAGGTATATGTTCAGTAATGTTTCTTTCCCAGACACTCGAGCGCATTAAATAAACATTTGTACTGGTCGGTGAGTGAGTGTATAGTGGTCAAGTCTATTTTGTTGCTGGACACGCGGGTCCAAGCAAAGCTTAGAAACTCACCGCCGCTAATAAATCAAGTTGGCACGTTTACGGATTACAACAAATTATGATCAAGTTAAGGATTAAACTGGTATTAAAGATAGAGTCAAACAAACATACACCAAATTGGATTAAGCCTACTGTATTTGTTATGTGAGATAAGCATGCAACAAAAAGTACATAAATAATATCCTTCCTGTGTCAGAGGACTAAGAATGAAAACCAACACCTTCATATACGTATATGTATATGTAGGTATTTAACATATTCTTTTTTCGAGTGTTTCTTTAGATTACAAAAACAGCGAAGGCGGAAGTATTTTTATTTAAAATGTGTAAATACTATACCCAGTTATCATTTTATTAATAATTTACTTCTTAACAATACTTTTTATCAAAAGAAATCGTATACTTACTATAATTTTACTTATATGTTAATTACAAAGTTACTATTTTTTAAAATTTAGAGTCCACGGAAATACAATATTAATAATTTCAGGTTTATTATTCTCATTTGAAGTTTTGAATATGTTTTCTAACCATAAGCACCTAATCTCGTTTAATAAAGGGTTTCTTACCTGAGAAATGAAAAACGTGATGTTTGATGTTATGTATGAATATGTCAATACGTAAATTTAAATTCAATTGCATATTTCTGTGCTGTACATACTATACGTAGTAATAAACGAAATTGCAACGGTAGTTTAGAGACCACAAATGGAATTTACCTAATATCAATTAAGTCTGAGACAGTGCATGAAACACCGGTAGCCAGTGCGTACCACCATCATTACAGCGCACGGAATTTATGTAGTAGAGTTGCGTGGCACAAGAAGTATGATTGAAGGTGTGCTTGAACGAACAGCCAAAGTGTACGACTACGGGACGCCACTGACTGGAATACGTGTGCCGCTCCATTGCAGTCGCATGTGGGGGGCTAGCCCAGGGGTATATGTTTAACTATATGGCATATGTCGTCATTGGCGGCGTGACCGGAGTTCTATGAAGGGGGCACATGATGTGGAAGGCGGTGCGCTGTGGTGTTGGAGTGGGGCAAGTAGGCACCTGTCGCCACTCTGGCTGCCCGCGGCGAGACTATAATGACTTCATCAGCGGCGGTGAGTTCATACCCCTCACGTCACACTCCGCTACTCCAGGTAGGCCTTCATCAAACCACACGTCCCGCCATGTTCAGCGTTCATACCTTGCCGAAGACTGGCACGCCGGCCCTATGTTTAGAACGAGTAGCTTGTTTACATGGTACCTATGCTGCGTTTTATTTAACAATATCATACTCTATTACATCAATATACATTTAAACGAATCTTTTTTAAATACAATCGAAGATAATGTATTACACATTAAAAATTAGTTACCAATTCTATATAAATAAAATATAAAAAATCAATGATATTTACAACATGCTGTTTATTTGTGGATTAGATAATGAAATGTTAATTTTAATAAGATAAATCAAACAATCAATTTAATGCATAATATACTGAGAGAAGAATATATCGCTTTCTATATATTTCATAATTATTACAGTAATTTCAAATAAAGCACATTTTGAAATTTAATAATCAACGATTTCCCTTAAAGAACTGAAACTAGAACAAAAACTTTTTTAGTTGCAATACAAATTGCAGTATTTTAACTCTAAAAACTGGATCAAAATATCTCTTATATACTATGGCACTTATCATATTTAGAAGCCATCAACAAAATTGTTGTAACCCTTTTACAAAAAACGTAATTGATTACTGTACTAAAACGCACTGCTAAATGTTCAAATGCTATTTTAATAGTTGGTATCCCTGCTTACAGTTTTTTTCCTATCCGATTACATAGTTACATAAAGATAAACTGAAATAATCATAGTTAAACCATAAAAATATACCCGAAAACATGTGACTGACTCCTTTTCAGTCTTCTAATTTTCCATTTCGAATATCAGCCGAGGCCATGGCTGATTGTCAGCTGTAAATATCGTTGTGGGTGTGGCTTACAACACTGTTATTATAAACATGGTCTCGATTAAGCAATTATTGTATTAAAAACAACTTAGTTCCAAGACAGACTTTTTTAATGTCTCTGAACTGATCTCTCTTTTAGGCCTGGTCTAGCTCGTTAACTGTTGCGTGAAGTAGGTTTATGCTGCAGTTTTTTTGTTATATGTGACCACAAATTTCCAAGAATTGCATGTTAAATTATATACGGGATATATATGTGCAAAAATGTACCTAATTTCTGCGTGTATGTTTGTTTTGTATTCTGCACTCACTGATGAGCAAGAAAAAAAATATTTTAAATATTTTTTAACGGTTAATTGTGTGTACTGACGTTGCTAATTACACATAATACTATGTAAAAAGGGGTACAAAAAGGAAAAAGGGTGGTTTTTTGTTTGGTTGCATTATCATGTTTGCACCTTGTATATGCATACATAATTTAGCATTTTTTACATGCCTTCAAGCTAAAAAAAATTGTTAGTCATTTACGCAACTCATTATTTTTGCCCTTTTTTCGGCTTTTCGAAAAGTAGTCTATGTTGTTTATTTTTTTAACGCTTGTGTGAAAACTATTATAATTGTTGTAACTATTTGTATAATATGTTGTATTAAAATATATGAATCATATCACTATTTTAGAAGAAGACTTTGCATAAAAATAATTATGTAAATGTATACTTAATGAATAACTTTAAAATATGGAAATAAGCATTTCATTCCAACGGGTTCTATTATCAATTATATTCAGTTCAAATAATACTTGAAAGTGTCTAATGTTCTTATAAATATAGTTTTGTATGAGCTACTGATTTGTATTTATAATATTCTACAATCTGATAGAAATCTCACCTCTTTATTACATAGTGTACACGTATTTAGTATAGATATTTAACCTAGTTTGAAGGAAATATATTTATTCAATACAAGTTGTACAAGTTACCTGCTGTGGAACATTGTGTGTGTGTTTGTACAAGCGTTTATATGAGGTATTACCGGTTGTAAATCGTCAGTGAAAGTGCTATGTGAACGAGACTGGCGTGGGTACGTAGTCAGACGGGCTCGCATGGCATGCTGCGATGATTGTATACCTGTGTAATGGACGCATTGCTATATAATGAGGTATATAGTTTTGTTGTGAGCTCGTGGATCATACTGTGGCACGACACAGTACACCGTGGCACCGCAACTCTTCGTGTATATTGTGTACAGACAGACAGCTTAGTTATATGTACCCATGACCCCTCGAAATCCAAGCAGTGGGCGATGAAATCGACTGTTAACTTTTACAATATCTCATATATGTTAAACAAAGGATACTTTATATCACACACACACACACACACACACAATGACGAGATAACATCGCACTGTGTGTTGACTATAAAATTATAGGTAATAATTCCCATGAAACGTTCGATGTTCATTTATAGAACAATGTAACCAGACATTGACCTTTCTATCATAATAGAGTTCTTTATTATTTTATATATATAGTATATAGCGTACTAAATACAGATATCAAGTAGTTTCTTTTTTATTTTAGTATATTCAATATTATTTTACCAATCATTAGTAAGAGATAGATGCATACAGAACATTTGTTAGTCTATATGGTGAATTTTGCGTTATAAAATATTACAATTCTGAATAAAACAGTATTTATACTTCATTACTTTTAAGTATTAACTTACTTAATATTTTTTCATAAACATTAGCTAGAAGATATTAATTCATTTTTACCATGTATGACTAGTATAAGATCCAGATAATTCTTATTAAAGTAAAGAAAAATAAATATTGTCCAAATAATGATTATTAATATTGTGTCAAGCAATAAATTAAACAATGATATGTTATGGCAGATTTGTTTGCTTTGTTTTATAATATAACGACCATTTCATCTGGATTCACATAGCCATGTTCAAAAATACGCTGTGTAAACGAACAAGAATTGATTAGTGAGGATCGATATGTATTTTCAACATAAAAGAAACGATAGCACGGCTAATAATTTAACGTGACATCTGATTTATAAACGTGAAGCATAATGAATAATATTAGTAAATATAATAAAGTTAATTTATGAATTTTTGTTTTAAAATTAATAGCAGTTTTAGTAATTTATAATATATCGCTGTCTCTGAACAATGTCACGTAGGAAAATTTAATCCACTATTAAATATGTACCTTCAAATAGCCAGTAAAATTAATATCTTTAAGTAATGGACAATTTTAAATACATAATAAATGAAATTCATTTTCAATATAATATTTTTAGAATATCATATTTAGCATATCGTCATTTGTAGATTTTCTGCCTTGCAATTTAAACAAGACATTTTTTTTCTTTGTAAAACACAAGAAAAAAACCAGTAGCTGTAGTTCATCAATTCATTTACAGAGGGATTCTTTTCTTCAGTTGGCCGGAACGAAAGGGAACACAGCATTGTCCGTTGTGAAATCATTCAAGTCTCTTGACAAAGACTACGTAATTTATATCAATCCTTGTCCAAGTCACAAGTAACAAAGTGATGTTCTCGTAAACAAAACAAATAAAAAATATTTAATTATTTCTTCTTTCACAAAGGACACGGTTCGCTCATGACCACGGGCGTGCACCCCAACAAAAGAACGATACAAAACAAAAACGTCGAGAGAAAGAGAATATAAGGACATTGTTATATGATACAGGAAATAGAATCTTTCAGTGCAAAATTGAACTTGAATTAAATGGGCATATTTTTATTAAAAATTGATATAAAAATCTTATAAAATTTATAAATAAATCTAATCATTAGTATCACATTTGTTTATTATTATTATTGTCAAATATTAGTCTCAATTTCTTTTAACAAGTTATTTAATTTTTGCTCATATTTAATTTTTATATGAATATACACTATATATTATCAATGCTACTTGATACATACCATTCTTCAATATAAAATTTATATTCTTCAATATGCTACAATGAATTAAATTTTTGTTCTTGTGTGGATGCAGTGTGTTTCGTGTACCAGCCAGCGTCTTCTCAAATCCATTTCTGTCTTAACCCGAATCACTTCTCAAGATGTTAATCTCATCTCATCGCGCGGGGTAAACTCTGTGAGATAATTTACCGGCACTCAATGGAGAGTTGAGTTGGACAAATGATAGTGGCACTACGTAGTGTTTCCTTGATGTTCTCCGGCCCTTTAGACCAATAATAATCAACGGTACCCTGTTACAGGTGCTCCAAGTCCTGAACTCCATACATCGTCTACATCGGTGTCCTGACTTTTCAACCTAATTATTTGGTACCTCTGTTGTGTAATGTTAGACTAGTTTCAAATTACCTGCTGCTGGGTGTGGCTGCCACAAATTACTTCACAGGCATTTGTTACTTGTTGACGAAGGAAACAAACAATTGAAACTAGTAAATGGTTACTTGTAAACGGAACAGTGCAAAACACACGGCAAATAGGTTTTTTCTGAGCTTCAGTGTTTACAATTGTACTCTTAATATTGCTACAAGTGTCTTTAAATTGCTTTCAAAAAATTACAACACTTAATATTAAATAAAAAATATATAACTATTAAATATCATAGAACTTTAAAATTGTACATACATGTCATTTTAAAATCTTATTATTCGCTAATATGTTACTTGTTCCTTTTCTTCATCAGATATCCATCACATTTCTAACGTTTTGAAGAACCAATCGCAGATGCCCGAATAGACAACGTACGGCTCTTGTTTCTGCGAACCCGAACATCCCTTGGGATATTATAACTCTGTCAAGTCGACATTTGTAGCACGGCCCCTTGCAATTTTTTATTCTACCGACCTTTTTTTTTCTCTCTCCTATCCTTGACTCTTGCAGTAGATTCTCCATGGGTTTATTAAAACAGTAGCCAGACTCGTGCGAAGGTTTAATTTCGTTCTTCTCATTATCGAGCATCCACTTCTAAGATAAACTATTTGTGACTTGCCTTTATGATGTTCCAAGCCATCATTATTTATTTTAAGATTAACTTCGTTTCACTAGCTAGCCAAGCTATAGTTTCTGTACTAAATAATTATATTTTAATTTTCCCTAGTTCCTCTAGATCTTGTAGATGTTGTTCAAGCCATTAATAATTAAAATTAAATTTCAAATTTGTAAAGATATTCAATTTATTAGGGCAGAAATAATTTTGGAAACTGATTTTAATTGTACTTGTCGTTAAACAACGGTGAGTATTTCATATTTAAATGAAGTGGTTTATACTTGAATCAATTTCAATAATAAAATGAATACTTATAGATTTCAAATACACGTGCTGTATTTCATATCTCAAACAATCTTTTCGAACCATATAAAAATTTAAATACTACCTAAAGCGACAATGTTGTAAGACTTCAACAACAACAGAGCAGGCAACGTCGCATTTAATTGTGACACTGTTTCTATCTTAGCTAATTAGTCTGTACTCATTTAACCGAAAGCGGCGACAGGGAAAAAACTCTGTCAGGAAGAGAAAAGAGAGATAGAATGCACTGTCATTTGCAGAGTTTTAACTTAATGTTCGCTAATTGCTTTTCGCATAAGAAAGAGCCAATCAAGGCGTGCACAAAGCTAGATATTGTTTTCTTCGTCCGTTTCTCCGTCTCCAAATATTCAGTATTGGTATCACCTTTCTCACTCTTGATCACCATCGTGATATTGTGTTTCCTTATTTATTTCGCAAGGTTCAAGCCGTTGCTGATATTGTCTTTCTTTGTTTTTTCTTTTTTTCTTTCTCTGTGCTACTTTGTGTCCAAATGGTCTACTGCTACGTAAGAAAACATTGTACGACTAATTCTGCTCCTGTACCTATATGTACACACATTTCATTTTCAGTAATTTCAAAATTATGTTATTAAATTAAATTGATCATTTAGTTTTTTTATTATTGAACAATATTTTTCAACCATTATCTAAAAATAATAAAACTAAAATAATTCATGTACCGAACAGTGTTAAGTATTTTAATTATGAGATAGAAATAAAACCAGCGGGAATGCTTATTTTGTCTATGTCAAGACCGTGGTTGTGAGTGAACTTTTTGTGAGGATGTGCGATTTATTATTGGTCTGTTCTTGTTTATTTTTCATATATAACCAGATGGCGCGGAAAATTACAATCGGTGCCGTGAAGCAGGATGTCACCGTAATTAACTCGCGCCTGTGTTGGAAGCATCGTGTTAAGCGAAATGCCTTTTTTTCTCCTATTTGAACCATTTTTTGTACCAACCCGATCGATAACATGAAGCTATTTGTAGTTAAAATTCTCGATAGTATGATCATGTATCATGGCTTACAACTAAAAATATGTAATTATCAAACATTTATTGTACTTGATCATTATTATAAGTATAGAGAAGAAAGAAATATATACTGAGTTCAGTTTTTACAAATAATAATTCATATTAAAATATTATTGATCGGCAATGTTATCTAGATATTCTATATGTATTTAAACTATGAAAATTATATTCATATAAGGTAGTCAGGAAGTAATTTGTTGCCCAACAGGTAAATATAGTGTACATCCGGTACAAAAAGCCAGTGAAGAGTAATAAATTGAGTAACTAATTAATTTCTACCGACAAGTAACAAAGATAAAAGAGACCTTGTGTGTGTGTGCGTGTGTGTGTGCGCGCAGACATGCAAATATTTACTCGTACAGACACAAGGAAGATCTTACATTTTTAATTAAACCCTATTTAGAAAATTACATCTTTTACGTATCTGAAAACCGGGCAAACGTTCTTTATACTTGTGTGAGGAAATTCTTGTATATGAAGGTATCCTAGTTAGCGTTGGAATTCGTTTTGTCGTAGATTCTCTGTTCTACCTCGCACTTGAATACTGGATACTGTAAACGTGCGTTTCCTTTTGCACTGGTGTGATGTGGGAAATTTATTTTCCAAGTAAAATACATAGAACATATATATATATATATACATGTTCTCATAGAGGTTAAATATGCACACAGTACATTTCTATGCTTGGATCTTTGCTCTCTATGCTAACATTGTACTAGAATAAAATTCGTTGAATGAAAGATTTAACACCGAGTTAATTAACTAGACTGAAAGTTATTACTATCATATAAATGTTTAAATGATTTTGTCTAGCATGAACCTAGGATTAACGTAACATGGAAATGTTAAGCTAGGCTTAGTCTACGTACATACATGTGTGTTTAACTTTTAGTTAATAAAACAATATGTTCCCTGATTTCTAGATTGTAATAATTGTATATAATACTGTCTATCTGGCACTCTCATAGATAAAAATTATAACTTCATATGTTCTATAATGAAATATTTTTCCTCAGATGTATTTTAGTACAATGAACTTTGCTACGCTATATACGAAAACATGTTTCACAACTTGACATTTTCTTTATATAACAGAAATGTCACATGTCTGTTGATAAATATGTGGATCAAATATGTACCTACGTCTAAAATGTATCTAATTAATATCACATAGAAAATGTAAAAAAGTTATTATTTTATTCAGATGTGTTAAAAATTAATAAAACTTTACCGGTAGAACAGAAAATGTACTGAATAAAACAGTAAGTGAAAAAGTTAAAAATAAACAGAGTGTTTTCTGTTAAAAGTCACACATTGAATATGGAACTAGATGTTTACGTGGTGCAGGCTGAGTATACCTCTGCCCCCCTCCGTAAACTATCCGTGATAACCGATCAAGCCTGTGGCGCCGTGTACCTGCTACATGAAACACAAACGTACCGCCGATGCCGCATTATTTATTCCTACATGTCGGTGAAACAATTACAGCTGTTGAACGACGACTAGCCGAACACCGAGCGCGATAAATATATCATCGTGCCAGTGAGACAGCACTTTCAGGTTCAAGCTTAGCCGAAACACACGACCTACAACATTCCTCTAATGTACATTCTATATACACATGTTCAATCAAGTTTATATTGCATCAGTCGCATGTGGAATGGATTATTTGTAAAATTTATAGCATTCAATTTTTTGTAAATTATATATACTCTATTACATTTATTATCTTTATATTATTTGGATTACAGTAAAATTTAAAATATTTAGAATTCAGCTATGTAAAAATATAGTATTAAAAATTATCTTTAAATATGCTACTCATATATATATATGAATAGTTTGTAAAAATTTCCACAACACATTCCGTTTACATAAATCTGAAAACGGTTCCGTTTCTCATTACGAAAAATTAACAAACAACTTTATTTCAGCCTCAGTTAATTTACTGACCAAAACTTTAAGACTCGAGCCGGGGAGTTAGAAATAAGAGAGAGAAAAAAAACGAAAACTTTTTCAACTTCATTTCCGTGTAATGTAAAATTTATGGGGTTTGGGGAGTCGGTACAAGGGGGCGGCACTGTGTGAGTCCCGTGTGTAAATCCTGGCAAGGAGATATCAATGTGCCTTGCCGGTAATAAACAAGTTAAAGGCGGATTGCAGGGCTGTAAGCACGTTATTCGGTGATAATCTAGCTATCGGTCTCCCGAGCCCTGCAACCATACCCGCCATCCAACTGGATAATTGGCGGTTTCATTCTACGACTCTCTACCCTACGTACAAACTTTAATGCTTGAAATTATTCCGGACATGGTTACATTTTATACTTTTATGTATCATACAGTCTAACTCTAAATAATATACCATCACTGTTGCTATTACTTTCATAGCCCATGTATTCAAAACATGTACTTGTACAGCTCCCAAACTCGGTTTTAAGTGCTTGCATAAGCTTGCCTGCTTATTCGCGATATAACTAAGACGTAGTTTAGTTCAGTTTTTAAGATATTTGGTGGAATTAAGCGTAAAACTTAATTCTGTTTTTAACTACTTGTATTTTGTACTTTGTTAATAACTATATGATAAATTACATATATCTTGAAATTTTTGGCTGTAAAGAAACATTGTGTATTTTATTATGACTTTGAATTCGAGTCTTCAAATTATCATAAAAGGAAGTTGCTTCGATTAGAATTCAACGTGAATTATCGTACATGTCAGTTTTATAAAATACACTGTTAATATATTGATTCATTATTTCAATACGTGTAGTATTTGTTAACACTACTAAGTGTATCTCAACCAATACATTTCTATGTGCTATACGGAGAACGTTGGTTGAGTTGTAGCTCGTCAAGTTCAGAGTCCCGCCAAGCACAATGGATTCATTCCTAGCCGATGCTGGCTGCGTCCGGGCGTATGAACTTAGCGAATCTTGACGCTTACGGTCCACAAACTTCACAGTTCCCTGATCCGTACGAAATTCAAACACACGTCAACGATTACAAAGTACCTTTAAGAGAATCATAAAGTTTGTCGAGATATTTTTTGCCATCGCATTAAAATCGAGACAAGCGAAACTTGAGAAGAGTTCCCGCGTTAGCGATGTTTCGGGATTTTATTAAAAATGAAAATTTCAAGGAAAATGATATCTTGTTGACGATAGGAAATCAGAGAGTTTTGTATAATGAAGAGCTGTTATGAAGTAGACGAGAGAAGTTCGATGGAAAATTGATTTATTTGGAAAATGAGGACGAGAATGTGAAGCAAAAGACTAAAAAAAAGTTTGTCTTCAAGTATTTCATATTATCTACTTGACAGACACTGAAAATATAGGTACTTGTTTCAATCTGTATTGATTTACTGTATTTGAACAGCTTGGGTGCAGTGACGAATACGAATTTACTTAATTCTGTTTGTTTGTTTTTTTTGTACTGCATGTGAAAATGTTCCATTACAATACGTAGTAGTTCGTATAAAATCGATTTTATTCATTACAAACGCATTCATATTTCAATTCAATCAGTGCAAATATATCGAGAATTTTTTGTTCAATTCCACACGAACCCTTTGTAAGTAAGTTCTGAGGCCAGACTGACGTATCCATCATGGCGACGTGTCATTCGGTACGATATTTGAGCATAAGCGCACCAGTCCTATAGGTTTTTGATTACATTGTGAAGTTTCAATTTCGCAGTGGCTGATCCGAGCTTATATCTGTAGTACGCAGTCTGTTCGCCTGACACCGGACCCTGACGTCGACCTGCGGTTGAATAGGCTGTAAGCCACCAACTCGATAGGATTTTTGCTTTTTTACTGGAACAAAAATGGCATCATCTGCTATACCCTGAGTACAATACAAATGACAGCCAACAAACGTACAAGATATCTATATCAGTTATGTATGTCAGAATAAAATACGAATGGCAATAAATTATTTATAACATAGCTCGATACAATATCTCTACAGACACAGTCATTTTCCACAGAATAAATAATAAATGCTGAAGTATTATTCATTAGAACAAATCATTATTTATTCAAATATTAGTTCAGTTCAGGTATACGCTTTTTATTTTACAAATATATTCGTGTAAATAATCGTCTTTTCGTTTACTTTGACATATCAAACTTCCAGAATTCTTAAAAAATTACAAATTCTTGAATAAGAATTAGCCAGATATTAAGAAAATTACTTTTGCTCGTATATTAATCCAGTAGCATATTTCACTAGGGACAATAATTTTTAACCGCTTGAAACTATCATCACATGAAACTGTTGGTTTCGTCGGTTTTACGGCAGACGACAAAAAGTAAAAATTCTGTTAGAAGTTAGAAACTCTGTGAAAGTAATTAGCAAATCGCAATTAATTATCCATGGATCTAGTTTTGACGTGGTTGGTGTTTGTGCTGGGGCGCAGGATTGTCGGGAGAGATGGAAACAAGGCGAATGAATATTCGTTAGCATGTGAAGTGGGACGTTGTTAGTCCGTCGTCTTATTCCGATCAGATGTAATTTCCACTGCTTAATTCAATTATACCGCATAATTGTTTTAAACTTTAATTATACTCCGCAAATCAGTTTATTGAGGAGGAACTTGGAGGAAGTTTTAATGCATCTCATTAAACGACAAACGGGTAATTTCACGTTGTGTCCCTTGAAAGAAATTTTATTACCGGTTTAAGTCGCATATCCGACGGTTTACGGGTGCCAGTTCCCTTACAATGTACTCCTCCATACATACACTGTTCTCGACTATATTCAGAACTTGTATTTTTTGGCTGCACTTCAAGTGAGCTTTAGTGCTTAAGCCTTATAGTTATGCAACTAGAGTGACATGGAAGTCGAGCGGCTTGCTATTGTGTATATAAGGGGTTGACGAGGGTTATCATTTTAAAAGAAGTTTTATTCTTTATTATTTTTAAAGGAGATGCATGAAGTATGTTTAAGACGACATGCCGAACAATAAATGGGTTAAAACGTATAAATATCAGTAAGAAAAAATTACATTTTTATTTGTTTTTCTAGACACAACTAAATTTAAAAAAATATAAGTGCATTTAAGAATGAACATTTTTACACGCGCAACCCATTTTGTAACACATGAATTTCCCTGCACATTTGCGAGTATACTTTAGATATATTGTGTATATTTATGATGTTTTCAGTATATGTAAAATGGAATTTTCTACAATAGTAACAAAGAAAAATATTGAAAACGAATGTGCTTGTATTTTTAACTATGTAGAAGCATTTTCAAACATGATATTTTTAGATACATTCTATTGCATAGTGCTTTTCTCTCCATCCTACGTATGTCATCCACATCGCCGTCTAAATGTGAACACATTCGTTGAAAACATTCATTGTGATAAAACACATTTTCAGGATTGTTTCCATATTGTCCAGGTGTAGTTCGCAATCCTACGCGCAGCTATAAACGTCCAGATGAAGTGATTACTTTCAAATCGAGTTTCAGATGCACCATTGTACCCGAATTATATGCGCCCTATCAAACACTGTGATCTCTGATACTTCGTATAATACAAACATTTGTACAACGAAATTGCTGTACACCATCCAACACTTGTACACCACAAACTCATTATAGTATACAGTTTTACATTTTTTCCTTTAAACGACGAACATTAAGATAATAGTTTTCCAACTAGCATCGTGATGTATGTATACAATTTAAAGAAAATATCGTATCACACGAGTAATGTGTGATTTTATCAGATAGTATTTCTCTAGTTTAGAAAACTAAATACATGTAACTAGATTTATAAAAGATATTCCAGGTAATTTATTTATTCACAGGTGATTTTAAATAATATGTAATGTTGAAACTAATATCATTTTATTATTTTTAAATAACTGTTGTCAATATATTTATTTACTTAGAAATCTGTACTCTCCTTCCAGTTAGAAATGTACATATTTATCAAGTATGTACAGATTATCTAGTTCACATAAATCCATAATGAATGACAACATTTATATACACGTGACTCTGTTATTTGTATAATATTTCAATGTAAGAGATATAAGTGTACATATTATAGAAAACACGTAGATTCTTGTTATTTTAAATTTTCTTTGGCAGAAAACAACGTGACACAATATTTGAACAGATGAAGTAATTATGGTAAACATGTATTTAAGAAAGGACGTTACATAACGCGTTCTTACACCTACACAATGTGTACATTTATATATGTATGTATGTATGTCGGCTGTGAGATGTACATAACCTAGAATACATAGACACTCAGGTATATATGTTTGTATATAGATACATCTAGTGGGCTGCTCAACGGGCTACGTGTATAGACTCGACTCATATACATAATGAAAAGAAGCGCAGGTTCCATATGTGGATGAACGCGGCGTGATGTCTCGAGAAAATAATGGTCTACTCCCAGTATGCCTATCGGACATACCGTTTACATGTGGTTTCTCGGTCGTCGTGAAATTAATCGTGACCGGAACAGCTTGTAATACTGTATAATATATACGTAGATCTGTATGTACTTGTACTTTATTGGATATTGATTGAAATAGGTACATTTCAGTTAGAATAGTGTGATGAATATAATAGTTATTCATTATATTTATTGTGTTCTTATAATTTAGTATGGTTTTTAAAAATACACGTGCAATTTTATTGTTTTTTTTTTACATGTAGTACTAATATATGTATTAAAAAATGGGATCAGTTACAAAAAAGCGAAACCTCGACAATTATTTAAGCATAAACTGTTCTCATTTACATTTTTAAATAATTGATACTTAGAATTCAATAAATAAATAATTTAATGATCGAATATTAATTTGCATAAAATATTCGTAATATTTATTAAATATACGCATTATAGTGATATATCTTTGAAACAATATATTTATGCTATATTACACCAAATATTATTAGTTATACGTAACATTAATGAATTTTTCATGGAAAATACTTTAAAATTACCCACTTACTCTGAAATTACTGTGACTAAAGTTAACCATTTGAATAATTATATGTAAACAAGTGCATAATTGGATAACTTCCTAAGTATGATATTTACTTGATGAACCAATGACGTGACACTTATAAAATTATTTCTGTACATAAATTAGGTGTTCTAAATCTTTTTTATGGGCTGCGCAACGGACTTGCATCGATTGAAACGAGATGCCTGGGGCAAAATGCAGTCGAAAAACAACGTATCACTAACAGTTTATTCAAATTCGTGGCCAAACACTTGGAGCTATAGGCAATTAAGTTATCTTCGTACTCTGAATACATAACGTGGCTGTAATTAAAATTAAAATACCATAAATGGAACCAGTGAGCACGGCAGTCGGTAAAATACGAGTTAAATATTAAAATAAGTAATAATTTATTCACTTCCAGTAGGGATAATGATAGATGCACCTTGCTGCCGCACTAACACGTATAATATTGTAATGTATTGTCTCGGCTGGCCTGAAAAGAGCAGCATAGCATCTAGTGGCCTGGGTGTAATGCATCAGCTCAACCTTAATTAGTTGACGTACATACCTAACTACGTTATCTCTGACCGTCTAACGCCCAGGAATACGTTGCATAGTTTAGTTCCATTTTATGAATTCCACTAGTTTATGCTGGCTCTTCGTACATTCATAATTAGATGAATATTATATTCATTTGAAACGAAACAGAATTGTATTTTATCCGCTCTCTTAATCAAATATTTGTATAATTTATTAACCTTTCTTTTTCAATGTGAAGATATGGTTTTATTTTTCAAACTAATACCGATTTCAATTGTGTGTTAGTGATGAAAGTGATGTCACACAAGTGTTTACTGTTGGCTAGGACACATTTATATCAATTCGTTTCGTGGTTCTCATGTAAACGGGCTGTAGGCATGTCGTGAGATGTCTCTGTAGGTCCGGTGTTGTGGCCACACTGCTAGAGAAGTCACCCGCTGCGACTCGCATACATAATGTATCGTCTGGTGATGATATGCCGGTCCGAAGCGTCGCTACGCTCTCAACCCGTGCTAGTAGACGCTCAGTTTCTTCCTTCCAAGTACGTGTATTTTACACTAACCTTTTATCAACCGGCGTCATCTCTCAATTGCGTCTAACGTACGAGACACACTCGTATTCCTCACAAAACGTATACTAAGTCACAATAGTCACAAATAATTATCAAACACAAATTATATTCTATAAGTTTACATTTTTCAAATTAAATAAGAAATACAGCAGAGATGACAATTGTCAATTTTAGTAATCTAAAGTAAATTTCGATTCTCTACTGTCGTACAGCTCGTGATATATAGCACTTTCGTATTCTGACGGCAGACAGTACACACTTCGTTGCACGTCGATGTCTGCCATACTTTGCAATAGTATTTTATTTGATATAAATATTCTGTGAGGAACGGTCGAATTTCACATCGGCCTGATCCGGTAGCGGCGCAGTGCAATCGGATATTGCAATATGCAAATGTCTTTTGTCAAACCCCAGAGAGATGTGGAAAGATGAAGTCATCATTTTGCAATATCAACAGAGGAAATAACATTGCACAGAAATCGACATCCGGCTTCAGCAATGATCGACTGGATTTCCTGTACGCAAAACTTCTGGTATTTTAAAACATTGCCCATTGCGATTTCAAATTGCAATGTTGGAATTTCCTCTGAGAACATATCAATAAATAATTATAAACGTAAAACGGTATAAACTTCTGAACATATGTCATATATGCTAAATTATTCTACTGATTAATTAATAGAATTGCAACATTGAAGGTATATGTATATATGTTTCAAATATTTGTATGCATTTTACATTAATATTTTACGATGTGCTGTATTAGATATAAACTGCTTCATTGTTTAATGAAGCTAGAAAGTGGCATCGGACGGAGCACGCTGTTTCAAAGGACTATTACGTCCAACTCACATCACAGATAGTATCAGATCCAGTCCTATCAGTAGTGGGGATGGTTAGATTCATACCGGAAGTGAGGTTATCTAGCATTCCATGCGCGTATATAGTACGCTGCAATGCTGAGAACTGCAATAGCCTCGGGCCACTCACCGTCAAGAGAGGAAGCTATAATCGGTCAAAGCACTGAAATGCAGGGGAAGGAATGGTGGGTTGATGCAATTCGCCAGGGAGAAGCAAGGAAGGGAGAGAATGCACACGTGAATGTATAAGGAAACGAGAGAAGAGTAAATGTATGTGTGTATATGACTGAATAGCACAGAGTTAGATCGTACGTGTGTGTGTTGAATGTAGTGTCTAAGGACCACTTGCTCTATAGGTGAGATATAATCGACCATTCCACTGAAAGTGGAGATCCCTCAGTGTCGGAAGTCAAGGTCGACAGAAACAGGAAATCGAGTACCACTCCTCTCAAATGCCTGTTAGCTGATATGTCAAGATACTACCCCGTTACGTTGTACTGCTGTGACCAACTAACGGATCAATGACTTCACAAAGGGAGAGCACCCTTCAATTCCAACTAAATCGGAATCCTTGCTATTGTTTACACCTGGAGAATAACCACCACTAGCCTTAGAAGTTAGATGGAAATAGATGAATTCAGATCCGCTGGCACAGATAATGATTCACATTCCGACTTGCTTAATTACAGTTCAATCAAGTAAAGAGCATATTCGCCAAAGGCTTGCATTATCTTGTAAAATTATGACAATATTAATTTATTAAAGCAACGTAATTAATTTATACCATAAATATTTATTAGATAACGAATATTTCAAACTGAAATTGTAAAAACTGCAGTTGGCATTAAATTATATACGAGTATATATGATCCAAGAGTTTATAAATGTATAAAAAGGAAAAATGATAAAAAATATAACAATACAAAGGGGTGCGTCTAGGTCCACCTACATTTGTCACCCTGACCAAAAGTTAGGGCACGTATTATACTCAGACGATGGTGTCAAAAATCACATTTCACTGCCGGATTTAACACGAAAGGGGTAGCGTTACGCTATGTTAAACACGACACGTTAGCAATGTTCAACGCGCCGCAGGTCATCGTTATTGAATGAGAGAATCACGTTGGGGGTCGTGGTACACCCTTTCGCGTTTCTTATCCCATTTTATGTTCACCACAAAAGATAAGATATTACACGGCCGTGCCTGAAACTACCATTATTAAAACCGAACAGAAAGAGACGGATTAGGTATTTGCTTTATTCAATATAGAAAAACGTATGCAAAGATTCAAAAACTTCATACAATATACAG
>JAGJTL010000039.1:4424565-4440713 GCA_022063505.1 Calosoma granatense
ATAAATTTTTCGTTAGTTTTAATATAGGATTATTAATAAAACAAAGTTTAAACATTTTTTACTAGTATTAATAATAATAACACGATATAAAACATATTTAATTAAATTTACCGGATCAATTCACACAGCAATTGAACTTTCTTCATTTAAATGTATTCAAATGATGATTACTACGTGGAATATGTGTATACTTGTATAACATAATCATAGTAGAGAATAGGTGCTAACTTCGGGAATTATATTCGTGCTTTGCCATTGTGAAAATTGCATCATGCTACTTGTATGCACAAGAACAACGAAATGAACTCAAACAAGGTACTGTAGCAAATAGTTTCAGATCATAGTTTCTGCGGCAATAACATGAATGCTACTGTTGGCATTCATACATGCATATATAGTTAGTATACGCTATGTGTATGTGTGTGTGTGTTACGTGCACGTACAAGGGTTAGTAGTATCCCTTTACGGGCATCATGTTGTCCGAAATAAACTGTACCTCCGTTGAATTGGAATGGTCGAAGTGAAATAGCCGTCGTGCCACTGTCCAGGCTCATTTGCATAGCAGAGGCATTTCGGCCCGCTAATCACCCGTTAGTACGGTAGATGTCCGCAGAGAAGCGTTACTGACGAACATACAGTGACAACACGATGACTATGTACAGGTAATTCGACGGACTGACTGTGTATATATATACATGACAGTTTATGGCCTGCCTATACCCATCATTCCAGCAACATCATCTGCTACATGATGTACGTACCGCCTCTGATGCTTTTCAAAATTTATGCTAATTCTCTGCAAATTGTACAGGTACTGGCGCGCAAAGAAATACTTCACACAGTGCTATGAAGTTAAACTTCAATGCAATATCTGGTTCAATGATATTTTAGAGAAAATATATTGATGTATTTTCCAATTTTCTTGCCTGTTACTGATACTTTTTTTAAATTATGGTATTATTAATAAAACACACATTAAAATAAATACTAGAAAAATGTCGTTGGTGCATTCTCACATGTACTGAATATTGAATATAAAATAGAAAGATTAAAAATCATGTATTAGTATGTACATTAAAAATTATAAAAAATGTATTTAAATCTTCTACATCCTCTCATAATTTTTTTTTTGCTGATATTTCTACAAACTCACTGGGAGATATTTTTTTAAAACGAAATTGTAAACACATGTTCGCGACATTTTATATTAAAAACATCATATAAACTGTATTTAAAACATCCCTTTTGAGTTGGAATTGAAAAGAAACAACATGATATGATGTTGACAGTGTTATTACATGCGAGATTCGTGTCAGAACATCAGTTAGTAATATTTTTTAACTGGCGTTCAAGTAAATCAAAGGTAGTTTAGTTTTTAACCAAACAAGAAAAAAAAATGTTTTATGTTGGTTGACATGATAGTTTTTTTTTCATTTTTGTTTGTGTTGCCCCGTCGTTATGCTAGTATTTATATATCCTTAAAGTTATAGCAGACACACTTCAGATGTTAAGTGTGGGTTTAATAGTTTCTGACTCGAAGAAAAGTAAAACAACAACTACTTCAGCAGTTTATATCCTCATTAGATATTTAATTTTATGACCAACTATTTTCTCAACTACATCAGTTTTTTTAACATATTTCACGCTAATTATCATTTTTCTTCTCAGTTTTACATTCATATTGACAAAGAGTTAATTTAAAGAATTTATTTTGAGGTACACAAGTGTGACATTAATGTTATTCAATGACTGAAATATGCTCCACATTTTCACAAATCTAAATCTGGAATTTTCAATAAATAAGTAAATTTTATTAAGTAAATAATTTCATTTTAAGATTTCAATCAAATAATATGATATTGCAGTTGTGCACAAATAGTTATCAACAATATTTCATCACGTGCTTTACATGTAATCGTTATTGAATATATTATTCCTTTTACAGGATGTTACTACCAGCAGTGGTAACATATATTATTTAGTTTGTTTTTTCAGTGATGTCGCAGAATTTAAAATATATGATCTAGTATACGATGTCACAGTGCATCGCACAAATTATTATGAAATGGATATTAAGCGTGATGTCAGAGGAACATGGCGTGTTAATTATCGACCAGATGTTTGGCTTCATTTTTAGCTGAGGCCAGAGAGAGGCATAACACTCCGCCTTCCTCCTACTCCCCCCACCCCCCGGGCATGGCAATGTTTAGTCTGCGACATGCAACTACGGTAGTCGTATTTTACACACGCTCGGTTCCCGTGAAAAATATAACACATGACTTTGGGTTGTGGTTTGTGAACGTTCATCATGGCACGTCGGTAGCCGACGCTTCCGGGAGCAAGCGCTCGGTGTAGAGAAAACTCCTCTTTATCCCTCCTCCTTCCAGATCTACCTATTCATTCCCTAAAACTTTCACTCTTCCACAAAAGTATCGCGCATGTAAAATAGCGATAAAAAAAACTTAGAAAATTAGATGTACAAACCATATTTTCCTAGTTTTACATGATATTTTCATATTATTTCCGAATCTGGAGAATTTAAAATAGTCGAGAATTCACAACCTCCAGTCATGAGTAAATGTATTTAATTAAAATTTAAAAATATCTCTCGGTAGAGTATATAGAAATATACAATTGTAAAGTATAGTCTATTATATCTGTGGATGAACTTGAGTGACAGACAGTGTAATCCGACTATACCTCTTTCGGATTTCCATTGATCCACCTGTACTTGCCGCCACACATTCTAGAGGCCGACCGATGGTATTTTAATAAAATTCATGCGTGCCAGCGAAAAGGTTTACGGAAATATTTGTTATTCATATGTTTTTTTATAGATCTGATATTGAAAATAACCTACAAAGCTCTATATTATTTCGAAATATGTGCTTGGCATAATATTTGCTTCCATTTTCTACATGTGGCATAGTTTTGTTTTAAAGAACTAAATTTTATATTTAATTTATAGTGATACGTATTTTTCTATTTTAAAATTAAACTGGATAAAAATTAAAACATAACTTTTGCTGGTATAAATAAATAAAAAAATTTGTTTAAAAAATACAGTCAAATAGTAAATAAGGATCATGGGAGTTGCCACATTGAATATCCTAAGGGATTACTGAATTAGCAAGCGTTTAACTATTTCGTGTGTCATAATTCTTTTGGCTGGGTGGGATGTGCATTCTGGAAGACCACGGATCCGTCCCTAGAGGAAGTCATCGGTCTGCAGGGGAGATCATGTTACCGGTGTGACATGTGTTTGACGTAGAGCGCCGGCACAATATCATGTGGTTGGTCTACCGACCGGCACACTGGCACGACTCGGATTCCAGCTAACGAGCCGAAATGTCCGATTTAATAGTTCACAGTTGATGCCTGAAACACTACTGCAAAACAGACATTTGATACGTACAAATAATACACTGTTAAATATATCTATTTGACTAGCTGTTAGTCTGGGGAGACGCTGAAATAAAATACAACATTTGATAAATTTAGAAACATGTACATACTTTCTATAAATGATAATGTATGCGTGACTGACGCAGTATTAATATCACTCTATATCCATGAACGAATATCAATTAACAGGTAACTATCAGATATGCCTGTCGCGACATCATTTCCATTAGAATGTCATGTGTGTGTGTGTGTGCGTGCATGATGTTTCCTGTAAATGAAGCGTTTGTCAAGTGCAACCAATATGCGCTTTGAAATGGTCACATGACGAGATATGGTATAAATTTAGCGCGACCGCTAAAGACCTTTGTGAATGATAGGTAATGAGTCGAGCATGGTAATCAGTTGCTGTCAGCGCAGGTTGCGGTCAAGTTATGCTGCATTTGAATGAACATGTCGTTCGCAGAACTGAATGGCACTGTTGATGATTATTGGCGTTCAACAATACACAGCATATTCCCTGTTCTCTACAAGCCTTGCCCCCTGTTCAGATGTAATTTAATTATGCAAAATATGGTATTATAGTCGCACAAGCTACTATGTAAATTTTCAGTAATGTGCAATGTGTTGTCCGTGTATACATGTGTGTGTGTGTGTGTATATGATTATCGACAAATTTCAGTCAAACACTTTAGTGCACACACACAGTGGAGTATGAGTTTCACATGCACTAAACTCAAGTGGAATACTTGACATTATTGACCAATAGCTTTTGGTAAATGATACCGCAAGTGTGAATTAATTAATAGCACACACATAACATTCGTGCAGTTTACATTAAATGTGAAATGTAATGGAATTATATTACGCAATATGCATAATATTGATCCCACACGTTTTTCTTTATCTTCTTTAAAATTGTATATCTAAATTATTCATCCTATAATGAAAATTGCTATTTAAAGATGTTTTCATTTTATATTCTTTTTATATTACATATTTATGTTACATTTCTATTGCGGAATATAGTGAAATAATCTTCAACCGTTTCTAATACATACAATACATATACTTCCAACTGAATGTTTTTTAACAGAATTATTTAACGGAAGCCTAGCATATATTTGAAATAAATATTATGATACTCTATTTTCAAATATGAAAAATTCGAAGATCTTAAAGATAAAAGCAAAATCCATCAAAGGAAACCAATTCCTGGGTTCCATTTGCAAAAATTGAGTGTCTTGAACGTACGTACTTCAAGCAGTCATTGTTCTGTGCTCTGGTTAATCACTACTTTTACCTTTTCCCAGATCACAGTCCTTTGCCATTTCTTTCTCTTGACAATGGAAGATAACCAATAGAACACTTTCTAACCACCTAACTGGGTATTTATCGGACTAGAGCCTTGTTCAACTGGACTCATATATAGTCTCATAAAAACTGAAAATGTTCTGACCTGCTGGAATAGTGGAAACCATTCAATTAGTGACATAATTTATTAGAAATAAAGGACAAGAGAACATTTTGTCAAGTCAGACTGTAAAACTACTGTCTATCAATATTATAAATCATTCATCGGGGACTCAAACTCCTGCTGACCGGGAAAGCTGTTCGTGCGAATATGTCACTCGTCCATCTAAACTCTAAACGGATTGAGGTCGGTCGAAGACGATAGAAATCAGATAACGTTGATATTGAAGACAGCGGCACGAAGTTAGAGGACGCGGATCTTTCTCTCCTTAATTGGAAAGATGAGTTTCAAAGGATTGATAAAATAATTCAAGGGTAAATCAAATATCCGCAACTTGGAGCACGTATTTTCAGGACAATGGTTATTGTACACGATATTGTATTGTTTCAAGTTTTAATTACATTTATTTATAGTTCATTTTTTATATAAAAGAAAATGTATATATGTATGTATTCGTTTTCAGTAGGTTTTTGGAATTACTGTTAAATACAAAAAAATAATACGAACATTATTTAATATATACATTTTGGTTAAAAATAAATATCAAGCATGCCTATGGTAAAAATTCTTAAGTATAATCCTAAATAATTGTATATATTTTATCAAAATTAATTTGTTCGCTATCTTATATTATTAAATATTCATTTTGTACCTTCAGAAATTTCGAAAATATTTGTGTATTTTATTTCATTTCATATTTATAATCACTAGTTACGCAATTTTTAATTTGGAAAGAATGTGAGAAATTTTTTATTTCTTTAATAAATGAAATTTGTATTACAAATAATATATGACTACAAATTTGCAAACAAATATGTTCCTGATTTGCTAATGGCGCATTCAATTCAGGGATAGTAAAAAAAAGGAAAACATCCATTATGATAACTAATGTTCTGATATTCATGGCTCTGGAATTTGTCATATAATATTCGACAGTGAAGCGGCAAGGGCTAATGATTTCCCATTAAGTTTAAAACGTCAAACACGAGTTTATTTTTGGCTACCATCCGATACCTGGACGCACCACAGATATGCGATGTCTATGGAATCCGTTTTATGGCATTTGACTGGTGTCACCTTCTCTCTTATCGACTTATACATGGCTCTCCCTTGTTCACATTCTTTTCCCTCGATAATTCGTTGTTTCCCACCGATCTTGTGTCGTCGAATGTTTAACCTTCAGTTTGTTTTAAACGTTGTTCATTTGTATCTGTCTCTGGCGACACGTTCGGTTTTAAATTTCAATGTATGTATATTTACAGAAATGAATACGGAAATAGCTACAGCAATTCCAATTAATTTCGTGGGGTTGGCAGCGTTGCTTCTAAAGTGAAATATTCATAACAATTTTTATATATTTATGAAGGTACACAGATATTAATATTCTAACAAAATATTAATTAGATTATGATACTTTAAAACAGATTCTAGTAACTAGTTGACTACGCTCCTTCTGCGAGTATGATGGAATGTTATCGATTAGAATTTTTCGGAATTTCAAGCTTGTTTGGAAATTTAGAAAAAGGTTTGTTCGGAACCCAATGTAGTGGGTGGTGGAAAGTAGTTTTCTTATGAAGCATTGAACGTTGGTTTTTGAAACGTCGCTACATTTTACAGCGGCACGTACGACACAACATCAACAATAGTTGCAAGTCAAGGCGTTACAGTGTCGAGACAGATACGTCACATGTTCAGATTTATCGAAGCGATACTAGTGAGTCCGTCTGTCACCGGGTCCAGATAAGAACTACCCAGTTTAGTTCCTGTGCTGTTGTTGACACTCATCCATCAATAGCGTTGGAAATGGGATTTTTTAAGATAAAATCTAGGAAATTTTTGTGTACTCACGACCTTATTTAAATAGAAAAAGTAAAATATTTGACGTTCCGATATGCGGCTTTACGTCCAAATATCATTATTGATTTATTGGAGGGTCCATGTTGTTTTCACTGACGTTTCAGATAAGAATCATACAGCCCTAACTTAATATCGTACGTCGTAAGAAAATTGTTTGAACAGGTGACAAAATGCAACATGAATTTCTATTTTTAAATGCAGTAGAATTCATATATAGATATTTCTCCTGCATGTTTATATAGACATGTTATAATACATCTTTGTGATATTATTACATTATTAAACTGATATAGAGAACACTTTATTTACAATTCACACGATCCTTCTATAGGAATATTGACTGCTAAATATCAAAATACATATTATAATTCAATCCTAATATCTTAATAAAATACGATTAAAACTTAATTTATCGTGAATAAAATATCAGTTGATATTATTTTTAAAATGACAGTACTTTTTCATTCACAAATAATGAAAATTACGAGTAAATGCATATTGTGCCCATATGGGCATGTAAACCAGTCATGGAGGAGAGTATAATTATCGATTATGAACTGTTTTGAAATTGATAAAAGCCCTCTCATAACTAAACAATGCAACAACAAACTAACATTTCAACAGCGTGAAATCAAGCGGGTGATTAAATATTTTACTACTTTTAATTAACGTTTATGCAGCGTACATATAGTGTCAACTCGGCGCGCACACGACACGACGCATTTCACCTCCCCCCCCCAGCCTCATTCCTCACACTATGTACATACTGTATCCTATCCAATTTTGCTTTATGATGCAAAACCGGGCGTAGATTGCTGCAATGTGGAGTCATTTAGTAATTTATGCGAGGCATGCGGTACATTCATAAAACTTGTGTTGAAAAACTAACTTTCTGTACTCAGCTGTATTCAGAGCTTCGAACATAAATAACCATGTTGCAGGATCTCTCTGCGCTTATATACATACAGACATGTATAACTACTACTAATGCATGTATGCAACCATAATAATTGAACAAAGTTTGATGTTTCAAAAATAGGTTTGTATTTTGTGTATTTTGAAATAATTTCAACTACACTTTCATACTGTAAATAATATAAACAATGAATAATATCTATGGAACTTTAAAATGTAAGATGGTAAATACATTATATTCAGCATTCTAAATAATAGCAATGTTTCTGTTCGTTTATTTCTCTATCTTATAATCAAATGAATATGCAGTTGGTTTTACATAAATTTTTCAATTGTAAGTAGAAGAGAATCTAAATATTTCGTATCAAAGAATAATTAAATAAAAATAATTCCACGAGGAATAATCATATTTTTACTTTCTACACAACAGTATATTGGACATTAAAAAATTCGGTTTATTTATTTGTAAAATAAATCACATCAAGAAAAGAATATTATTACAATTAAAATATTCCCCATTAAATGATTTAATGAATAGCATATTACAGTGAATGCTCGGCTTGTTTGTTGTTTATTTTGTATTTATATTACTAGATACTAGTGTACACATTTCAAGTAGTGTGACACAAGTAAACCGTCTCCCAAACATCCTTATATACGAAGCAACTCGATGTAAACTTTTATGAAATATGGAAATGTACAGCCGCATCGGACGCGTTCTGCGGACGAATACACGAACTCCTTCGAGTCCGGTGACTCCAGGGGGAAAACGAGCTGTGGGGTACACAGTCCTACTTCAGCGGTTGGTCATTCTGCATTCAATACGAATAAATTCGTTTACCACATAAAGCCAGTTTTCTGGACAATAAAACTTTATACAAACTACCCCATTCAATGGTTATGGAAATTTTGCAGGAGCAAGCGCTTATTACGCCCCACCCGCTTCCTCTGCCAGCCAGCCGAGCGCATTGTTTACGTTATTTAGACGATTCTTGTAATTTATTGAATGCGCATGATTCGAGTTTAATTCGAGCACGAACGATTTTAGGATTCAGTTATTGCCTGGTTTGGCTATTATTATTTTCTCATATAAATGGATAATGTCCTTTAAAAAGTAAGCAGATTTTTTTATAGGAATTATGTACCTGGAATTAGTGTAATACTAAACAGCAATTAACTCGTTTAAATTATTCAATAAAACATATTGTATGAGAAAATAAAGAAGACATATTAGAATAATGAACAAAACACACAAAGGATTTGTGAATATTGCTTTGAAACAAATTAATATTGTTTAAAAACACATTATTTCAATTTATTTTTATGACAATATAATACTGTTTCAATATTAATTTAAGTATGTACATATATACATGTGTTACTAATAAAACCTATAAAAAGGAAAAATGAAATAATATTGCTGTATCCTTATTCCTTGTACGATGTAGAGTGATTAACATTAGCAAATATGTACACAACATATTCATTTTAGAAAGTTAGACAGAAAATTGAAGTATGTACTTATGAGTAAAGTAAAATTTAGCACAATTTTAAACTAATAAATCAGTAGACCCGTATATGTATAGTACAGCAAATATGTACTCATTTATGGATGGAAAATTCTCCAGTTCTGTAGCTATAGAAAATTCAATCCTGGTCATAAATTTCTAACACGTAAAATACAATCTGCATACAGGGGAATCACGGTAATAGAAAAAAAGAAAGTAATAAAATGAAAATCCGTGCAGAAGTGATAAAATACAATACGAATAACAAACGCGTGTCAGTTCGTGGTGAATTTTACATAAGGTTAATTTATTTACGGGGTTCCGTTTACCTTTATTCGCTTTCTCGAACAAGCTGGGCGTGCGAGAAACGGGCTCGACCTATCGAATCCGAAGCCACCACTGCCGCTCGTGGACCCAAACTATAAATTTCATATTATGGCCCCCATTTAGAGACGGTAAACGTTTTACGGTATAACCTATTCGTATACACTGTTTCATTCTTTCCCTTAAACGGTGCCTGTATCTTTTTATTGGAGACTATTATGAGCCTTGTCGTTATTTTTATTCAGATCCTTTGTGTTTTAGAATAAAGGGGTTGGATGCATGCTGTCGGATATCGGACTTATAACTAACTGTTTTTATTTAGTGCAACTGTAGATTTCATTTTCCTATAGTGTAAATTAAATAAATAGAGCTTCCGTTTATAAACGTTATTTATCACAGGTAATAAAATTATAAAAACTATACAATAACAGTATATTATAAAAGCAAAACAAGTTTATACTGTGTCCGACATTACACTACAAGTGAGTTTTTGTATATATTTATTAACAATTCTATAATATTTCACAGAAGCAACGATTGTAACGATTGATTCAACAACAACCAGCCCTGTATAGGAAACGCTTGAGTAGACAGAGGCAACAGATGATATGATTCATTTCCAGGACACGAATGTCCCAGGATAGCCTGTCAGTTACGTCTGAAACAAATCTGAACTCCAAACCAGGATTTCCAGACATGTGCTGACGTTATTCTCTGTTTGAAACACGGTAAATGTCTGTTCACAATCATAAACAGCACACGGTTAAGCCCAGAATTCATCTATATAAAATTGCTATTAGTATCATGTCAATTGATGGAACTGCTATTATGTTTTCGTTCCCATACATTCTAGAAACGGAACTGCAACAGATTATTTGATAAGCTGAAATAAGACGTTTTTCTTCAGTATCAGTCAACAACATACTTAGATCATCCCTTTTTATTCATACACCGTTCTTTTCCAAGCGCAAACAGCTTCTGTCATAAAACAAACATTTTCTTAGAGTTTAGCATCTGGCACAGTGGGAAGAACAGTGAGAACCTGCTGGGTTATAGTAGGCTGTGGAGGAATACTCATGACTATACGCGTTTGCCTGGTTGCCATGCAAATATCTCTGCACATACACATATACACACGAGACATATTTATGTACGAATTATATTTACTTTAACGTTTTATCTGGGACTCAGAGGAACAACTCTATGAAATATCTTGTATAATAACTTGCAAGCGCCCGACCAACTTATGCGCATAAATTATTCTTTCCTTGACTGTTATGTTGTGGATATGTTTACACGTTATAAAGTACCTAACTGGTCCTAGTTACTTACAAAGTACTTAGTTATATATGAAACATTTATAAGGTAATTGTGAAAAATAGAAAAAATGTGGAATATTTAATAGAAAAAGTACATGTCAAAAATTATCATACTAAATTAAGAGTACGAGCATTTCGATATATATGTTTCACTTGAAATAAATACACATAATTATATTTTCCTTAAAAATACATATTTCCAAGACGCACATATTATATGTATATGATAGGAGCGCAGAACAGATTTATTCATTGAATTAATAACAATATTTTACAATGTCAATTTTAATGTAAGAAAATACAATGAATTTCACTCTCTTGTCTGTTCTTCTAACACACCGTTGGCTCTATCGAATCGTTAAGGAATGTACCAAGAATCTGCACTGTATCCGTAACGAAAAGGAGCTTTAATAAAGTTTTCCATAAAATCACGAATTTTAAATAAAGATAGCAAAAGTTACGTCTCTGCGCAGGACAAGAGCACTGAGACTTAGGGAAATTTATTTTATACATATTCATATTCTGTTAAATATGAATTCTTACCGACGCAACGCCGGTTTTAATTTTAACTTTGATCTTAAGTTTTTCTTAACAAATGAAATCCTTTTGTATTTGTTTCTTTCACATGTATTCTTTCATTTTCTACAATTTTTTTGTTTATAATTTGTTGGTTTTGTTGGATACTTGTATATTTGCATAAAATTAAAATCTTTTTAATAATTTTGTCATATATCACATTGTTTCGTAATAATCTAATTAAATATTAGCAAAATAAGTCAATGTAAATTAATACTTACAAAATATTAGAGAACAAATATGAAAAGGACATTTTTATTGCCACTGGTTATGGGAAAAGACCTTTACGAAAGAGGGTAATGGATAATAGCTAATTCCATATGTCAGAACAATGTGAAATACACTATAACTTTACTGTCTGTTGTGGGGGTGCTGTACAGAGTATTAACCGTAATAGAAATATTTGGAACATATCTTTAACTAGTAACATCCATGGTCGGCGAAACAGGGGCAAGTCTTAATACAACACAAAATAAACATATTCGAAAATACGCCAGATGTTTATTCTGAATTTCATATTTTCATAAGTGAAATATATGACAAGATTGTGTCATGAATATTGTACTTGAGCAATCAGTTTCCTGGATCGTGACTATGATATATTGAAATTATAATTTAATATTATTATAATAGCTTTCAGTCTGAATTTATATTGCCAAGTATGAGTTGCAGCGCCACTAACTTCTCACAGTTTTACTGCACTTATCTCAATTAGGTTAATCCATTAGTAAAATTAGCTGCAGGAGGTAAATGTGCAATATTTATGTTCGCATAACCGACATGCACACCTGCAATATCCGCGATGCTTAGTTTATGGAAAGACTTCTTGTTTTGCGAACGGACGCCGGAAACATGAAAATTTCCTTGCTGTCTGGAAATGAACGGAATTCATGTCGAATGAAAATTGTACTGGAATCTATAGTTGTTTCTAGTTGCCTATGTACATACACAAACCAATAAGCTTTGTAGTAGTAATAATAATAAAATCTAAAAAATATTATTTCGCCTTAACAATATCATCATACAAATATAAGTTAAAAATATTCACATGTTAATAAGAGAATAATCGATTATTTTGCGCTACAATTATATTTGCAAAGTTCTTGTCGCTGTACATAATATTTTGCTGAAAGCAAAAGCAACTAGTATTTGCTACTGATATCCGGTTCAAAATCTCGACAGATACAATAAAATAACGTACGTCTATGGCAGTTGTCCGATAAAGTTCTGAATGACTAACGGTGGGAGTGACCGCAGACATCAAAACCATACGACTGCCATTCCAGCAACCATCTGTCTCTCCGCAAATAACTCGTAATGACCACACTCCCTTTTCCGCACGTCGACCAGAGCAACCGTACAATACATCCGCGATCTGATTACGGTACGCAGGACTTACGGATAACGTGGTCGGTTTACAGGCTTAGTGCCGATATGCCACGCGCCGTCACTCGTTGACTCGTTCCCACCGAACTTGTCCGTGTCACAGTACTTAGGGTTTCCAGAATTAGCCCGGAAATCTGCTGACCACCCCCATATATCCCATATTAGACGAATATGTTCACAGTTGTAACCCATTTGACCACATTAATCCATTGTACTGTATGCTGGTTTAATAAATTACCCCCACAGTATTCAAGTATATATGGAGTAGGTAAACATAAACACCAATATAATTATGTGAACTATATCCAGTTTTTATAAAAACTATTTATCAATGTAAGGAATGTTAGGAAACAGTGGTTATAGATGTAAGATTTCATTCCAGTTATATGTACCTACGAATTTCCAACATGAGAAAATTTCTGTATAATATCAAGATGGATTTCAGAAGCACCAGCAAAGGACGAATGAAAGGAGAAGAAGACGTATATTTTAATAAAAGTAGCCCGTGTTTAGTTAGTGGAATATTTGTGCCAGCATAGGAGAGCTCATGTGCAAAAGTTAGTTCATTTCCTTACCAGTATCCGTCTTGTTGTGAGTTTAGACTTGAGTAAGCAAAGGATCGGAGAGCCCGACTACATACGCTAAACTAACATTCCCAAACTCTAATATTAAACGTCTGCTGAACGTTACAAGGTACTGCAATAAGTACTTACTTCCAATTGTGCTATTTGAAATTAAGCTAAACTATTCCGACATTCCAATATGTGTGACGTACAGTTTGCTACAAGTTCTAAGACAAATTGTGCGGCCTCTTCTCTTTACACTAAGCCGTAGAACAAGGATAATTGTTTGTAAGACGAAACATTCTGTTAAGAAAATATTGTTTCTTAAGATATATGTATGTAACTGTTAGTATAAATATAGAATAGACTCTAATATCAGTCTATTTATAAATGAACAAAATTGCAACCACTTGTATAATGAACGTAAACAAATATAGAATTAATTATAATATCATTTGTTTTATAACAGTAAATATATTGTTATTAAAATACTACGTTGCACAGTTATTAAATTGTAAAATCAAATAGTAAATTTATTCCTGCATTCCGTAAGAAAACAGAACAATAGACGAAGCAGGATTATGTTGGCTGCCAACCAGCTTCCGACAACGATAAACAATAACAATATTTTGGCCGCCTTACCCAGCTCTCTCTATTCTATTGTTTAAGAAATGCATAAAAATGATGAACACAGATGGTAGTGTGTAAATATCAATTTGAAGTGCATTGCATTCGTAGTGTTCACTTGCCAACCAGCAAGTGTCATCCACGAAAATGCGTCGACTATTCCGACCTAGTTCTCACTAAATATTTATTTGTTCGATGCAAGGGAAATCAATAAAACCCTGACGTGATATTTGTTTTACGGCTGCCCATACTAAAACCGTGGAGCCAGCCAACATTAAAATTAAATTTTTAACATGAATGTACAGGTTTTTTCATGACCGTAACACATTACAAATTTATTTCAAACAGTTCGGGTACACTCACTCATTTTTTTTATTCTTTTTTTTTGTTAATAATATGTTGCATTATTGCAGGATATCATATATGGAACAAAATTCACAAATCTTTTCCTGCGATCAGATACATACTCGAAATTTTCTGGAATTGTTCCAAATCGTTTGTTTACAATACTGCAATTATTTATATTTCAACATAAAAGAAATGGAGCTGTTCTATGTTCCATAAAATATGTACGGATACATATTTTTGTACATGAAGTTAAAATTAATATACAGCAGAATTCACAGATTAAAAATGTATTTTAGACTGTAGATATTGGCAGAAAATAAACTGGAATGTGTAATCTAGACTAACAGCTTTATAAAGCTCTCTGCGCTGGTATGTTCTATATATATTTATGATATGAATGTATACGATATTATCGTACACATTCAGATATTTGAGTGATGTAAAAAAATAAATATCAGCTGGATATATGTAGGGTAGGGAATGGTTGTTTTATGAAATGATGATATGACTTTTCATAACATCCACGCCTCCGGCAACATAAGCGTGTATCGTGACGTCACACATGCGGTTAGCCAGTAATCTGTACAGGTAACCGCGGCTCGATGATAAAGTCATTACCCGTTATTGGTTACGGTCAAATATAGTCGTTTGATTGTACGTCTCTTGACCCGCAAACACGACCATCCTCATACGAATCCTGCTATTTCGTCCCGTTTCGTGGGAATCGGAACAGATCGGAACGCCCAATGATCAGTCGACGGTAAAACTCGATATTTTCAAAATGATTCAACGACTATCTGCGCCAGGATTTCGACCGTAACGCTATTGAATTTCCAGGAGTAATGTGTTTAATCGCTGAAAACGTTTCGTATGCTTTTTTGTTTCTTTCCGTTTTGTGATGTTATGTTTGTACTGCATTGTTGCGATAAGTTATTAGGTTATGTACTAGAATAAACGATGATTTATGGATTTTGCATTGTACTTTATGTAAATGATTGGCAATGTCATCCTTTATTAATTTATTATACTATTATCCTAACGCATATAGAATAATTTATAACATTGTTGCTAAAACTAAAACAAATATGATAGCTTTATTCAACAGCACTAAATTAAAAATATTATTTATTTTACAGTTAATTACAAAATATATACAAACTAGGTTTCAATAAATCGCAGTGCAGTAATTGAAAATATGTGAATAATATTTTCAGAAAATCTCTAACAGATAATACAAAAATACCCTTGTAAACTTGACAACAAACAGTTAAGGAAATATTTTATTTATGCAGTTCTCTAGTGAAATAGAATACATATACAACAAATAGTTGCGATTGCATGCATCTGGAGCTTTGAGTTTACGTTATACATCCATGTAAGTATACGAAGCTTACAGTTATGTTCAATGCACACATGTGTGAGAAGACTAGGTTAACATCGATATATATATATATATATGTATCTTCACACTGTTCGTTACGTTTATATTTCTTGTGAATGCGGATACAAGAATTCCTTTTCATAAAATGATGCTCTAGAGAAATATTGCAAAGCAAAATATTCCCGGGCCGTATACACAGATCTGCTTTACTGCAAATCTGCTTTCCTGTAAACTATCTTTATTTTTGTATCGGATGTGTTTCGTCTTGCAGAATACACCAGGTTTATCTGTCCGTAAACTACGCCCGTGGGATATGGTTTTATATAAGTTTCTATACAATTTTTATATCTATTATGGTACTTGCTAAAGTACACTACATCACCATTTCAACAATTAACACAGATTCTGATCTCATTACAATTTATAACTGTTTTCTTTTTAATTATATGTAAATTCATTTGACATTAT
>JAGJTL010000039.1:4454421-4471933 GCA_022063505.1 Calosoma granatense
TATAATACATAAATGTAGTTTTACAACGAAATTTATGTCCAAATAATTAAAAATCATATTAATATAATTTATCAAATGAATAATTATCATTAAACAAAACATTGAAATAAATAGTTGTATTTTATTCCACTGTAGTAAATTTATTATGAAATATGAACTACATACATACAGTGTATTTGTGTTGGTGCCCAACCTACGGTATTTTACAATTTACCACAGTGTATACCTAACAGAAATTTATTTCCTGTATTTTTTGTTTTTTCTTTATCTTCTTCAACATTCTATAACATGTTTAAAGACAAATATATACGAGTACATTTCTCATTTGTATATTTATTTTATAATAAGATCAAAGGATACGGTTTATCTAAAATTATTTCTAGAATTTTTAAAATGTTTTTTTTTAAAAATAAATGTGCTAACTGTTTTCAGTTTGAAATTGTTAATTTACTGGAAACTATGGAATTTGTATTTATTTATTTTAAGATAATGTATGTGTTAATGCGAAATAGGCTGATCAAAATTTACAGAGAAACGAATGAATCATCAAAGACTGTAGTCTCACAGTGTAAATATTGAGATACTTCGTGGTATTACGATATTAAAAGTGAATTTTAACATGAATGAATTCACTGAGGAAACATGATATCATAAAAGAATGCAGGACCAAACAAGTTTATGTTTATATACAACGTATAATGCTTGAAGAGACAGAAGCAAAACCAACGTATACCTAATTAAATGTAAATATGTATCTTATTATATACATATATCTGTAATCAAATCGTATTTTGCTTACATGGTATGTTTTTCCATTCGACCTGTTTCGAAAAGAACATCGTTTTTCGCTAATGTCTCCACGGGGCCCAACGTAATGATCACACCCTTTGAACTGTGCCTTAACAAAGGAGAACGCAAGTATCTTTTTCCATTTGTACTGCAAACAGAATCTTCTTTAATCGTATTTCGGGTGTGAATTTGATGAAACTGTCTGCGGCACATTTTTCTCAGTCTGTGGACGTATAATGTCCTTTGAACACGGACATTAAACTTTGTTAAAGCACCAAGGCGAATCCCTTCTATTCGTGGTGCCATCTGCTGTATTAACTATACATACATACACATACACGAATATGTATATGTATTAAAACATTTTGTAATTGTGCCTGTACATGTGGGATGTTATAAACTCTATATGTATGTAAGTTTTTTTTCTGTTGAATTTCATGTATATATATATGAGTATGTTCACGCGTATATGTGTGTGTTAGGGGTCATAATATGCGTACAATCCCTCTTCCCGTTAAGGCTATATATCAACGAATTATGAAAGAACGGTTTAGTCATGGGCGCGCTGAAATTTGTCGTGAAATTAATAATTTATTATTGTAAAATTAATAAAAGAGAGTCGTGACTTTGCAGTTAAATTGAGCGCCTATGTGGTGTGTCCAGCTGGGTTAAAATACTTACCTCTTTGTTAAAAACAGAACTAAATGTGCAATATTATATCACTACCTAATGTTATTAAATAATATTACGACAAGCATCACTTATTAATTAATTTTCTTATTTATAATAGGTATAATATAAATCTACTTTTTAAAATATTTTAATTCATTCTACTAGTGCATATAAAAATAATAAGTCAATATATTTATTAATACATCCAGGGTAATTATAAATGGATATTATCATTTTGTAATAGCATTACGAACTTAACACATTATTATTCGATGATTTAGTTTTGTACAAAATAATTTTCTGCATAATATGAATTACGTGTTAAATCTAATTCATTATGAAGAGAAATTTACATAAATTTGAATAAACATTATACGTTTTGTAGTATGTTTCCTCTTTATCAATGCATTTTTATGTTATTTCATTGGAATATATACATACAGTAAATGCAAGTAATATTTTTCATTGTGCATATGTCAAATGGTATATATGTGAGATGCTGCTATATTGAATGTGCCCCTATTCTCTATGACATTTGTACGCCTCTGCTCGTAAATCCTCACCTATATAGTGGAATAGTATAAAGGTAATGTCTAGGTACATGTCACATATAGGTAGATGACTGTTACCCCTATTTTGTGACAATGTCCCCACACATAGAGCGCGCGCGTGCCGTACCTATCGCCCCTTACCTCGCCACCGTTTGGTTTAATGGTGGGTTAGTTTCTATAAATGAACCGTCTGCTGGAAGATTATGTTTTTGTGCGTCGTTCACGCGTTTACCTTCCGTTTTGCGCCCCATTATCACATTCAGAGGGCTATGAAAACGTTTGATGTTTATCAATTATAGCCCTCTTCCGTGTACAGTTTCTATCAACCTCCTCACTGTACGAACAACACACAATGTAATACAACATTATTATTAACGTCGTCTGTGAATGGTAGGGCCTTGTCAATAGTACACGTGCATACATATGCAGATGAACATTCAGATAATGCCATTTGTGCGATTTTCAAAACTGACAGTTTGTGCTGCATATTCAGCAAGAAATAATTGGTATTTTCAATTCATATGTATATTTAATACTATAATGCAAAAATTTTCTATAACAGTAGTCATTGTATTTTGTATTAACCAATTCTACAAAATAATTGGCAGAACATTGTGCAAAAGAGATTTACTAATTTATTAGTTACTACTACTTACATCGCTTGTACAATTTTCATAATTTTTTAAATGGATTACAATCTGAGTACTATACAATACACACAAAGCGCCGATTATTCTCATTCAGCGGCTAAAAATAACAAAAGAGTATTTTTATATATCAATATACTACAGGCGAAATATGTCGTGTCGCATGAAAAAGTTTAACAATTGACCCAATTTCGCGACAAAAGATATTTGCTTAGCTGTGACGCAACAACAAAATTGTACTGTTCGAAAACTATTATAATCTTTAATGTACGTCATGATAGAGATGATATTCGACAACTAAGGGACTAAACTAACTAGAGGATGGTGGTGTACGGACATTTTTTAAACAGCTGTCAGTGAAAGAGAATCAGAGTTTGTTTGTAGGGTGTGTAAAACAGGAAGGGGCTATTCCAGTGGGGATGTTTCCCTTTCAGGAAGCTTTGGGTATGGGAGTAGTTTCCTTTGGGAGATATTGCAAGGTCGACTGAGATGAACAACTGCTTAATTAGACCACTTGAATTTAATGCACACGGTTAAGTATTCATGGATATCAGCAATAATCTTTGATTTATTCGACATGATGGCATTGTCCGTAGTGGATTCATCGTCGTAATTGATGTGTGCCACGAGAGAAGATAATTATGTGAGAAGAAAACGATATGTGAAAGACTTTTCATTGTAAATTAGAAGCCTGCTTGATAATAAAATAGAGTTATGTACATACTTAGTATGTTGAGATAGTGAATAATACATTGTGATCAGGTTTCACCATCCATGTAACAGGGGTAGTATTTTAGTATGAAAATAGAGCGTATTAGCATAGTGATACTGTAATATTATCTTGTTTTTGACAATAATTAACACACACGTAGACAAATGAGCGCGCATAAATTATTAATTATAATGGTATGTTATTCATAGGGATCTGGGAAATTATTATTTATTTAATTAAATTATTAAGTTCATATAGTATCACTATCCAAAGCTAATTTTTCAGTTATAACAGTAAATCCGTTAAATATGTACACCAGATTTCTTCGTTTTCTAGTTATATACTTTAACAGAAATATTTCTGATAACGAAACAATTTTATTTGAAACATCTATAGAAAGTGGCAATTTATTTCACTAATTGAATCGCGTTTTCCAACGACATAGCTACGGCAGCGGTCTCACGTCTGCCTATTTTCCTTGTACTAAAGAACCCGTACTTTTTGCATGGCACGACTGTCTCGTCGCAAACTGTGTTTTCTGTTATTTATACCAGAGGGACGGGGTACAATCGATTCCCGTTTGTCAAGTTGCCCTTCTCGCTGAATAAATTCACTCGCATCTCTCGTTCTTCCCTCTAGTGTATCAAAATCGTAAATTTTACTTTCATTCCACTGTATATTCGTACCTGATAAAATTTAAATTAAATCCATCAATTAAACCGATTTTACATCGAATATAAATTACCCATCCGATAACGTTTATATCGTGGATCTATACGTAGCTATATCTGATTCTAGTCTTGGATATTGGTTTTTCGTTTCGATATATCAATTGCAGCTACAGTGCATTATCTGAATTCGCTACTAAATGGATTTTGTTATCTGAGATTACTTTAGATATTTTATGGATTACTATTTCCATAAATTTATTAATTTCAATGTGCAAATTACATCAAAAGTGTAATCTTAAACCAAACTGTAACTAAAAATAATTACTGTATACAATTTGTTTCCAACTTACGACGTTTTTGACATCAAAGTTCTATGATCAAACATAAAGTTTTCGATGTGTAATTAACTGTTATAATTTTAATTGAAATATAAAATTGCTTTATTGTATTTTACAATATTCAGATATTTAACGAACGATCTTTGTAAATACACTTTTATCTAAGAAATAACAGACACTTGATACTATGTTCACCTTATATGAACAACAACAATAAAAAGGAATGTTATAGGCAATCTGCGTTAGTTTCAGCAGCAGTAGATATATTCCGAGGAAGTCATTTTCCCTTCTTCATTTTAATATCTTCCTTTTTTTCCTAATATTTCACCTTTGTACTTTTCCTGACACTCCATCACAGTGTCTAGAAACTTAGAGAAAATATGAAAAATCATGATAGCTAGGATCCTGACATCTATAACCATTTTTCCCCAGGTCATCACATAACCTAACCTAGCCTGGGTACGCTTTAATAAAACATGAACAGTGACGCGTGTGTCTAGTTAGTTAATAACAGTTCCTACACCGCTCATGCGCACTAAGCGCGACGTGTCGCCGACGAAGAAGAACGAATAAGCACAAAACTAACAGCGCATGTAATTCGTTGTTGGCGGTGACGTCACATGTGAAACGTTGCCAGCTGGGGATCCTTTCTATAAATGTGAATGTGTGCACATGTGTGTGTTTCACTATAAACAATAAGTACATAAGTGTCTTGTTCTGTGCTTTATACTGGTTAACCATTCAAGGGTTAATGGCTATTTAGTTTCAATGATTAATTAGGAGTTCAACCCGACAAAGACTATATACAAAGTATCATCAATAAAATTAGAAACAATGTATTTTATAACTAGAACTAAAACATATTTAACTCTAGAATAATCCATACTCTGTAGTGGTATTTTTTAATTAGTGTCAGAAAAAATTGGAAGGGAAAACCCCTAGGACTAAGTGTGATTTAGCACAGACCAAATTCCATTATCCGTTAAACCTGCCCCGCCAGAAGTGAGTGACGTTTTTCACTTGGAACGCACGTGACACGTGACCGGACAGAGGGACTTACGGTCCGTATAGCCGAGTCCTCACCTATGATATACGCAGTGCCATTTAATTCTGTCAGTACATCATACTGTTAATGTATGCGATCTGCCGAAAAAGAAATTTTCTGTGCCGCTGCACTACTCTATCATCAGGACGCAGCCAGTTTTCTCGAAAAACAGACTATAGAAATATCTTCTCCCTTTTGCGTGTAGACGCCTGTCAACTACGCTGAGAATATAGTCCGGATATTGAAGTTGTGGTGCGTGAAACTTGTCTCTTCCATTCACTGAAATGAACTACGAACGAACGCGTTAACTTCATTTCATTTAATGTTGATTCCTACGCGTCAAATTGCGTTCATCGGGGGGGTTCCTATTCCTTGGGGATGTAGGCAATGCATTGCATCAGTGCACTCGCCCTTAAGAGACAGGGTGTGAATCACGAGTAGGATAAAAAGCACTCCATGGTCCTGTGATTGTATATGCACAAAATAAAGTTAATTGATTCGGATACATACATACAGGTATTATAATAATAGTTTCTTTGACTAATATAATTCTCATATTATCCTATTTACTGTAACTTAGAACGAGTAAGTATAATCATATATTCAGTGGTTTAAAAGATTGCATCATGATTTCTAAAAAAACATTTATCAAGTATTGATACGTCATCAGTATTTTCACTATTTCGCCACGGTACTGACTGACGCATTTCACGTATTCATCATCGACTGATTCATGAAAATATGATATACACATTGCCATTACGAAATCCCCGTTATACGTTTAAAATTCCAGTCAATCCGCCATGATCCCATCGGTGATAATGCTTTGTACAAACTCTTCAATTGTTAGATAAACAAACCTCATTATTCCTTTATATTATTCTTGTCGCGACTGGTGCGAATCAATCAAAATGACGGGATCCATCGGAATTATCGATCGAAACGCGAACACTGGCATCATGCTGTGAATCTGATGAAAAACATCACTTGACTAAATCAATCACCACATAAGGATCGGAAGACGGAGACGGGAAAAAATCAAATAGAGCAGAGTGGGGGGCGAGAGAGAGCGAGAGCGGAGTGTAGAAATAAGCGCATATTTCCTACAAGTGTCGACATAACCTTACTTTTTTAACAGCTAGCACGCGGTAGTGATTGGAACGTTGCTTGAATGGCTGGTTGACGGTGACTCGCTCGCTCATGCATTCGAGGGCACTTGTTATGGGCTCCAACACTCAATGATAGAAAACTAGGGGGCCCATGCTGCCAATCTCGGGCTGGCATTTACTCCGAGTAACTAGATTCCCCAGCACTATAGAAGCCTACAGCTATTCCAAACTCCAGTCGAACACCCTCTGCGTTTTCTTAATGCGCCTTCGCGTCGGTGCACACTCTCAGCCCGTGGATCCATACGGCTGGTGGAATAAATTTAAATAAATAATATGAATTTGTGGCCAGCACTGCGGGCTTGTTTTCAAATTAATTCTGGTAAAATAATTTTCGAATTGTATAATTCTGGAGTAAAGAAAATTGTATTTTTTCTACTATCGTAGATATTACGTTAAAATAAAACGAGTAAACATTGGAGCAGGATAGTTGCTTAGCTAAATAGTTAGTATTATAGAACTATTGTATTTTTCAGACTTCCATACAATTCTATCGTAATGGCCAATTAGGTTTTCTATTTCTAGAAATCTTTCTCTTCAATCATGTCTTCGCGCCTTGTTATTCACATGTTCTCATTATTTTTACTAATAATTTTAAATATTCTCCCATATCATTTCATATGCTTGTGGAATGTGGAATCTGATAATAAACAACTTTATGTACAAAATAAATTCGAATCCCAGTTTGGCCAGATAAATTTTCTTTTTCTTGGTGGTTCGAGAATCATTGCTTTGCTACATCTGGAAAAAATGTATTTTATTTTCAAAGATGAGTATGACAAACGACAGATGTCATCTGAGATGACATTGTATACGTAAATTGTATTCGCGAACGTGCACAATCTATATTTGATCAGCTAGTAAATTTCGAAATTTAAATAAAATGTGAAATCTCCTTTCTATTCGACGTCGTCATTTATGTCATTACAATTTAACTTTGTTTAAAGTCCTCAGAGCAACCAGCCAACGAGCAGGCGAGCGAATGAAAATTGCATCTGCAACGTGAGGAAGAGAAATTCAAGATTATTAAATTTTCTAAGGTCTGACATAGTAACTCGGTAACAGAGATTCTTGTACGCTGTTCACCGGAGAAAACGGGAAGAAAATTTTTCATGTGTGCGAGAGGAAATGTTTCATTTTCTATGACTAGCTGGATTAATTTATCTCGAGTTTTCCTGCCTTCCGATTCAGATTATGCTCCACTTCACAGAATAGAACGACATAACTTCACTCTGTAATTCATTTTAACTTTGCGACAATTTATTACTGATTTTATTATACACGGATTACGGCCATTTATTTTTCTACAAGATGAATATTATGTAGTAAAGTAATTTTCCTAAATAAATTCCACTGTATATATTATAAATTGATATTCCATTAAATCAAATATTTATTATTCGCTCATCGTTGCAGAGTATATAAAATTCATTGTGTTGTATAGAATATAGAAAACAAATCATATTAAACTTTAATGCAAAAACAATCGTATTACACGTCAATATTTGGTAAAAACTCATTTGTAATTTCCACGAATCATAAATTCACTGCTCATTTTGTCTCTCTATTAAGCCTAGGGGTTTATGTTGGCCACAGTATCACTAAATTTCATTCGTTTCATGTCTATATAATCGGTATAAAACCGCAACATCGCTACCGATATGACACATTAGTGCCCCCCTCCCTACATTCTGTATTACCGTCTCTATGACATAATTCAAACCACACTGTCGTATGTCCCACTGTGCCAGGACCCAGCAGCTGTCATATGAGCACAATGAAACAGCAAAAATATCAAACAATTGTTCGCTGCATGTGCATATGTCCACTTGCTGCCGATGTATCTCTGTATACAAATATGTACAGTGCAATTAACAGGATCGAGTCATTGTTACATACATTCACAACGCCAGATAGTTGTCAATGTATTATGTCTGCAATAAAATGTTTTAATTTTATATTAGAACTGATATTATATGGATAACACCAGCAAATGTTATATAGAAAAGGCACATTGCTAAAACCTACATCAAATACACACAATATTACAATGTCATCATACCCTTTGGTCATAAAGGATTAAAACGTTGTGAAAATATGTCTTCACGCAGACATTTTTAAGACTTGGTAAATCCAATAATTCAAGAAATGAGTATTTTACAATAGCAGTACGATCAAACTTGCAGTCTGGTGAAATTTAAAATTTCTCAGCATTTTCTACGCGGTTTTTATATGTGTTCGAATGGAAACACTAAAGCCGGAAGTTTTATGAGACATTTACAGGGGCTAGCGGCACAAAAGTACTGGTCAGGGAACTGGAAGTGTTGCAGGACATCAATTTGAGGGAACAAATGAAAATTCAAGTATCATCTACACTTGCCGAAACTCCGACTATCGTACTTCCTTATAAAACTAACATTCTGTCCAGTATCCTGTTTCGAAAAAATATTACCAGCAGTTACTCGTACCAACCGTAAGCTACATTCGGACAGTAAGAACCAGTGTTTCTAAAACTAATTTAACACTTTATTTTAAACACGTAAATATTGTTCTTAATTCAAGAGAACCGATATTCACATCTTGCAGAACAACAGAGATTTTTAAGACAAACGTTCAGAAACGTTTCCATAATCCATTAGAAGAGAATATGTAAATTAAATTGTATAATTTACATATAAAATGTATTTTCATGTATAAAATAATTTAAAAAAAGAGTTTTATTTTTAAGAAATTTCCATTCACTATAACTAGCTCATAATTCGTATCTGCATTAAATTTTGTTGTTTTATTCTGTAGTGTACACGCATGTATATTGAGGTGAAAAAACTATTTAATTAAAAGTTGAAATTACACTAGGGACACAGATATTTACACAAAACAAAACAAAAACTACTGTGCGTTAATGAAGCCGGTACACGTGTACCGGAAATGGGAAATTATTTCAACTGGTCCATCAGTCCAGGGCACACGCTTGATCAGCTGAAACCCTCGCAAACTATTGCGTGTTATTCCACGTAAAACAACCCCATGATCGTCCAGTAGTGTATCTATGTTAGTCATATGGCATTGACACTCGCCAGACATGCTTGCTGAGGGTTCAAACACCACCCTCTGTACCAATATGCAGCTTTGATCGGTGAACTCGGATCAGTCCATTTCCCTCAGTGACGTGGAGGGAGGGAGCACACAGTTACCGATGTTTGTAGATACGGGCAGTGTTGTAAACAAACAGTTTTACTGTATCATCGATTGTTAATATTAGCGAGAGTGGATGTTCACAGTCGAGTCATCTGCATAAACATCTCTTCAGACTGAAAGCGTTTTCCGTTATCAAACATTGCACAGTGTAAACAAACTACAGTTGTTACTACATACTACATTTCAATAGTATGACAATTATTTGATAGGCTCATGCAATACAAATTTATTTAGAGAAATATTAGCTCATTTCAGTAAAAATTTTAACTTTTTTTGAATTTTACGCAGTACAGATAAACATACCATTCAGTTTTGTGCAGACAATAAAAATCCTGTATCTTGCAAGTATAAAGATAATAAATTATACATGCAGACGTAGATAAATCTGATATTAGAATAATAGGGTAATCAAATATGTGTTTTATTGCTTTTCAGAAGCAAACAACTAAACATTATAAAAGTACACAATGTGCACAACTATGCAAATAAAATACGGTATAAAAACAATAAAATGAACTTTAGAGTTTCGCGTTGCATGAGAGATATTGCAACGCGTGTTTGAACTTGCAACACACAGCACGTACATTGAAATCGGCCTCATCTTATTTTATGTAGCGATATGTGTTACGGGTTATTGTGTTTCACGTGTTGGAATCCTAGTTTTACATACACCATATGTTGTGCTGCATCATTTGCCCGTGGTACAGAAACAATGAACGTTCTGAGATGATATTTGCAGTAGTGTAATTCCTGCTACTGACATATCTGCTCTGAATGTTGCCGTTTCCTCGGCTGGCTGTCTCTCGTGACTTGATGAGTCGCTGTTTACTTTATGATGTGTGGTTGTTCGTGTGTGACGCCGAGATAAATGATGTATTGTTTCAGTTTAATTGTTGACTTGTGGCGTAATTGTGTTCGCTTTGACATTGTTTAAGATTTTAGAGAAGACGACTGAACTGAGACTTATTATCATATACTACACGAGAAACAGAAATCTTAACGGTATCTTATCGTATTTCTATACTGTACTTTGGAATTTAATATTCAATAAAAGGTACAGTTTATAAATCACTTATGTTCTTTTTACATACCAAGCTAAAATGCATAATGCAATGTAATCCAATTATCAGTTATTTGTAGTACAACTTTTGACTGAACTGGATGAATTGAATACTAAGAATGATGCTATTCAAAACTATATGTAGTACAGGTACTTTACTTACCTGTAGATGAAACTGTTGTTACAGATAAACAGTATCGGTATAGAAACAGAAGGAAGTAATTAGGATTGAACAGCTTCCCCGAGGGCCAAGATAAGCAGAAGCCGTGCATTGATTGGTGTCGATTAGTGTATGTAACTAATTTACAGAGACAATTAACTGAGCCCTGTGTATCATCACTTTCGGCACATAGATGTGTACAATGTACAACGCACACACACATATATGCACGCGTATACACACTATTGCAAATCACATTAGCACACTTAGTGCTAATAATGTGCTTGGCACTTGGCTTAGGCATAGGTTCAGTAGGTAGTCCTCATTCGCTCATCAACTCTAATGATTTATGTATAGACGCCATTAGACTGGGGTGCGGACCCAGGAACTTTAGTCTCCCTCCTTGAACCCTTTGTCCGCCATGTGCAATATGCATGGCACACTGTCCCTGTCTCTAGGTGCATCAAACGTTGCGGTCTGCACATAACTTTATCAGTAATCCCACATGTGCATTACACGGAAACAGTATTAGCAGCTGACGGTACCTGACCGGGTGTCTGCACACTGCCATATTCTAATGCACCGGTGCACCTTAATAGCTATCGAGGTGTTAACATTACACAAATTATTATGTCGAGATGATGTTTAAACTGCATGCTCATACACTGAGACAAACTCATCGACATAGTTTCCTTTCTCCTATGCATATGCTAAACAATGTTGCACATAGATTAGACCAGTTTTATTCTAAAGTACATACATATGTTCCTAGTTACCATCTAGATTTCTCATGTATTCAACGATGACAGAGGCATAATTGCTTTCTGCTGTCTCCCTTCAGTTTGACAAAATGGAATATTTCAGTTTGTAACTTCATGTATACACCGTTATAATATGTTGTTCGTCAAACTTTTGAAATATTACTTGGTTCCAACTGCAATACTGTCAATTTTATTGCAAAAGCCATATTACTGACTTGTCCTACTTTTAAAATTATTATTTTAATCCATAATTTTAGTCTCTTATGGCAACTATAAAATCCAGTGCTCAAAATTTTATTCAATTTCCTTTAAAACAAACATAATTATTTGTAACGTCACTTTGAATATCATGGTTATAGGTAATATTTCCGTAAACATAAATAATAAAATAAAACAATTGTTGTTTGTTTGTTGTAAGTAAGAGTTATTTAATAAACACTGAATACGACGCTAGACATATATTTTCTCGTCTGATGGAACAAGAATATCCAGCAGTTGTAAAACTCGGACTGGAAGATGGGAAGGGGCATTGTAAAATGGGAGAAGGTAGAGGAATCCTGACGAACTGAAGAGTAGAAGAGAAGAAGACGTGGACAAGACACGCAGAGAGGACACAACAACGAAGGAAGTAGAGGAGCTAACATGCATGAAATTCACAGCAGATAGTCCTGTGTCACTTCCATAGCGAATCCACTTTTCACAGACTTCCCTTTTTGTCGTATTCTTGACTCTTCGCTTTTTCTGGGTCACAGATCCTAAAAGACTTTGAACTCTCGCATCCTGTCGGCTTTTCTGTTCATGTCCCCCCCCACCCCTTCGCCCAGGCTGTAGTAGTAGTGTGCTTCATCTCTTGCGTCCGTCTACATACATAGCTAGCTAGCGTCCTGCTCCAGCTGCAGACAGCTATAACAGCGGCGGTGTTGGTGAGAGACGACTTCGATCCACTGTGTTGCACTGAATAAGCAGCTCTGTGAGAGAGTGCAAGGTGTTCTGCCGAGCCAATGACAAGCTCACAATTCAAATATCCTTTTAAAATGTAATGGGATTTCTTTGTAGATCAAATAATTGATGACGAGATTCCACGTAGTCCGCCATTACGTATACACGTCGGATGTGTTGACTTCTTATTCTTGCATCTCTTTCTATTCCAGTTTTTTTTTCATTCTATCCATCTATTTCTTTCATCTCATTCCTCTGATATCTCTGCTCGGGTACGCTGATGTTACTGCAGATGCTGCTCAGATTTTCATTTTATTTTTGCTTGTTTTTCCTTTCTTGTTTTGTTTATTCACTACGTTCAGGTTTTGTTTTGCATAAACTGAAGAACGGATTGAATAGATTTTGCATTAAAACTTCTTTTGTTGTTTTCAGAGCAGTCATTAGTATTTAATTTTTCTGCAATGGATTTTCTTCTATGCAAGATTTTAACTGAACTAATGGCTCTTTTCCTAATATTTGTTTTTATTTCCGTTATAATTAATATTTCATTAATATGGTTTGAAGTGATGGTGATATATCTACAGTTGTTGGTATGATTTAGTATTCAGAGACATTTCAATATTATTAATGTGAATGGGGCTAAACTGATAAACCAATGTTAAATCGATATTTATGTGTATGTTCGTTTTATATATGGCTAAATCGATGTTTATATTTCTGCAATATCTACATCTAACGTAGCTTGTGCCCTTTTTTTCCCCGTAAATATATCACCTAATATCGCTCATACAAAAATAGTCCGCATGTCCAAAGATGCATACAAATGCTTCAAACTCGGAAAGTCGGCTGTGAAAAATACATAGCCAAAACATTTGTTTTAACCTCAATAAGTCAAAAAAAGCAATAAAAAATCGCGACCACATCAATAAATAACCTGGTACGGGATTCCGGGGGTCGCTTACGATCCTGGTGTGCTGTGGAACGGTCCATGCCACGTGTCCATGTATCAATCCGCCCAACTCGTGTTCCGCAATGTGTTTCCCGTAAAACGCATTAATCAATCGTCAAAAAATATATAATAAACCGATATAATAATCATGCAACCCTCGGCGACTGGGAGCCCTGTTACAAGATTTATGAGTCGCTGTGTCGGGGGCACTGCCACAATCCACTGTTGGAGTTCGGAATGCGCACCGCCGCCAGCGGCTAATATTCCTGTACATATATATGCATTTATACAATACTACTCATTGATCGTACATGATCGTGTTTTTCCGTAATGCGTAGTAGTTTTTATTCCCGTTTCTCTATGACCCAAATGAAAAGTCTCATGTCTGCCCATTTTGCTAATCTATTGTATGATAAAATGTTTTGCACATAAACGCGTTTTATAGTCTGCATTAATCTAGATAATATTTTTTTCTAGTATTTGCAGGATTTATTCTATTTTTTCATGACATTAAACTGCAGCGTGTTTATGTACACTCGTATGTAACAAAAGTACCTACATTTATTTTATCAGTAACAGTGTACGAGCATTTTAGTTTGTTATGAATATAATCTATTCGTATGTATAAACAGCTATTCAATTTAATATCTGTTTTTATCAGATTGTTTTCTGTATCTATAACATTTCAACATGATGTTAATGTTTCTCTAAAATCATACATATTGTCATATAATATTAGAAATAATGTTTTATTAAATTTTTGTATTTACGACGATATAATGTAATCTTTGTAGTACGTATTATATTTCACCAAATGCACTTATATTTATTAATTATTAACATTGTACATACACAAATGAACTGGCTAATGTGTTAATAGATTGAATACAAAATGTATTCTCGCTGGAATATATTACATTATTCTGTAATTTATATAGATAATAATTATTCAGTAATATAATTTATAGTTTCTTGTATGCTCTATTTAACAGAAGCTTAAAATCTGCATAGCTATGTAATTTCGTTCAAATACCATCAGTATTCATTGTTATTCCTACAAACGATGCATATGATGGAAATTGCTTAGACTGTTTTAGAAACACGTTTCTAAGATCACTCAGAATGAGTAACAGAATGACTAAAAGATTTATGTCATTGGAGGAGTACCGACGCAATAAACTTAGCTAAAACCAGTAAATTTTGTGTTCTGTGTTCTTTATAGTTCGGCAGTAAACTTGTAGTTTAACTTGTTTTATAGAATACGTGTTAAAATACGTTTTACTGCCACTGCAAGACATCTCTACTTGATTGTTTCACTAAACGCTATTTCATTTTATGTTAAATACCTAATTGCATCTAGCAGTGCTGAATTCTCTCTCTTTGCTTGCGAATGTTACGCATTTCCAACTACTGCAAGTAATTTGAACAAAAATAAATAGGCTTAAAGTTCTCTAGAATTAAAATAAATTCACAATAATATTCCAGTAGTAATAGTAATTACATTTTTTTCTGTTACAGGTGAGTCTTCTTCGTATTGAACATATATCCAATTTTCAAGAATATGTGAGTAAGGATATAATTTACTGATCAAAATATATATAAATATGTAATATTTTCATAGTTTATTTTGGGTTTATTTCAAAATAATAATATATGTACGTATGTTATTTCATTAAATATTATTTTGAAATTAATGAACACACCATGCATTCATCAGCAACAATACAATATGAAAAATCCATTTATTTTATAATACATGGTGTATAGTACAGTTTTTAACCAAATTTTAAATAAAAAGCAATGTACGTATATCATATTTTGGATTCAGTCCAACCGAAAATGAAAACATAAATCGCTAATTTCATTTGTTATCTGGTATTTCAAAAAATTAATCGTGAAACTTATACATGTATTCTGTTTGAATGATAGCATTTTTTTATATTTTCTATTAACTATATGAAATGACTATATTAGTCTTAAAAAAACAATTATACTTTTACGTGTTGTGGTGATTGTCATCTAAACATTTGTGCAATATTTGTATTTCAGACTTGTAAAGTCAATAAAAGTATGCATGATAACCTACCTGCAAGCAGACTCAGGACCGCACAAGTAATATTTTATTGAGCATATTTTATCTATATCGTGATTAATATTTAATTCAAAGCAAAATTCAAGCTCTTAATATAATGTTAATAAAATTGTGGATTTGAATATGAATAATTCTGTTAATATTTTTTACCGCAGGTATCAATTTCAATTTGTATTCATTTAATATGTACTTTCTTTTTTATTTAGAAATTGAGAGTGTGATTTCTAATATTGAAAATATCATGATTTAATCATATTTTGATGAAAAATGACTGAATACGGTCTTGTTCTATACATTATCGCGTAGCATATACATATGTATTCGTGGCAGTAAGTTACCTGTACTACATCGTGTTTCACATGAACTAAATTTAAACCACAAGTTTTTATACAAAATATTATCGCATACATATAAACATAACCTGAATGTTTATTTTATTTTTTCGTTTCAAGTTTCATGCAAATGAATACCTGATTACAATCAAACATACTGCGGATACCACGGTTTTTTTAATGCACAACGCACTGTAAATAGACCATTATATTACTTCAAATTTATTTCACATATTTTCCCCGCTTATCATATTTGAAAATCATCTAATTTCATATTCATGTCTACGTTCTCACGTCAATCTTTTCTACATTAGTCATTTGAGGACAGTTATAAAAAAAATATATGTTTACTTGTTGTAATGAAATGACCCGCAGGTCAGTTTAATATACAACAGTCATGCTTTGTGTACACTTGCCTTTACAGATGTTCAACAAGAGCCTATAAAATAAAATTTATTAGGATTATAAAACATTTTAAAAATACATTCTGAAGTAATAAGTAGTACGTATAAATACTACCATTATAATTCTATAATTCGAATTCTGAAACGGTATAACTTGTTTCGTAAACACAATAATTTGATCTTGTGATGGTAAATATAACGTGTACAAATAATGAATGCACGAAATTTAGATTAACTTTCAGTATGTCGATGTAGATATATTAAAATACATAAAACTATACTCTAATAGAATATAGATCTAAAAAAAATTAATCATTTCACAGTTAGTTACTAGTTATATCTATATCTCTCACTCGCGCGCACACACAAATAGAATCATTCTCTCTCATTCTTTTTTATCAAAAATGTGCGTGTTTTCATATGACAGAATAATTACTATCCTTACATGTGGTGATAAGCTGTTATTAATTACGATTGTAGCTAGCGATATTTTGTAGATAAACGTATAATGGAAAATAAAAGTCAGATTTTAATTTATAGCGTGTGACAGCTAGATACCCTTTTAATCCGCCGTGATATGATTAGTTGCACATTCATTCGGATTTGCAGGACATTATCCTGCATCAGTAATGGCCGGAAGGCAGACGTCTGTTCCCGGAACTCGGTCACCTACATGAACCGATTCCATAGAGTCTCCGCGCATATAATATCATTGTGTCTGCAGTTTCCTGCTAAATATTCAGTGAAATTCTAACAATATCTTTTCATACTACCTACGTTCATAGAACATATATGAACCTTATAACAGTTGAATTGCCTAAATATATTCTATCGAATATAATTTATTAGTACTCGTGATTTATATTATATGTTTATTGAAGTTAAATAGGTAATTTACAACATATGCACTATTTAAAAAATGTTACATTGTTCTATTTTTGTTGTAAAATTTATTTCGTGCTGGATTTAAAACAGAACTTACTGTTAAATGTGAAAAATACAAAATGCGTATATATATATATATAT
>JAGJTL010000039.1:4471966-4514038 GCA_022063505.1 Calosoma granatense
ATCCCATGTTTATTGTTCTTGTATAGTGCACGTATGTCAGTAGTGTTTTCTATTTTGTCAACTTTATCAGCGACAAGTACATTTTGTTTTTAATCCTTTTGGGGTCAGCACAGAACGTTGGTTCTGCCTGGCACGGATAAAATCCTATATGCACATGGATACAAGGGTATAGACGATAATACCAACCTAATCGCCTATGCTGTAATCCGATTTAAAAGTGATCGGACAACTGAAGTGGATATAACTCTCTATAAAAACATCTGTACATATTCTCATCATTACTAATTCATGGCTACTTGCTACTTGCTAGTAGTGTCCATTACATTCATTTATAAATTGTTAAAAATTTCTCTGAATAAATGTTCAAACATTGTAAAACATGATGCTGAATAATACATGATATGTTAAACTCAAATAAACTCTGAAATAATTATCTTGTAACATTTATAAAGCGTTGTCATGAAAACGATGCTTTTGTTTGTGAGGTTATGTTTCACGAACTGTGAAAATTGCGAAGCTCAATTGTGAGTGACATTTTAATTAAGCTCTCAAAATTCAGAGTCTAGATGTAGTAGTTTATAAAATAACTTAACACAACATATTTATCTGGACTGACAAATATATTTTTTTCAAAATTCGGTGATTTTAAACAAATACATGTATTGTTGGGTTATAGTTTGAATGGTCTCTTTATAGAGCGATGTGACTATTGGGTTTAAATTTATGTATAGGATATGTTCATTATGATAATGTAACCATGTTTGGTTATCCAGTCGTGTAACAACTTGTAAGGATATGTTAACCTACATACATATATGCTATTCCATTCTTAACTGGTACGAAGAACATGGTTATAAAGTTTATGCATTTCGGAATTACTGCATACACTTGTTCTAATATCTGTATAATACGTGATGCACATATTCGAATATTTATTGCAATGTAGTGAATACACTCTACACAGGGCAGTGCTCGTTTAGTTATTATAGTAGTCAACTTTTGATCCTGTGGACGGAGTCCAGTAGTAGTGGTGGTACTAATCCCTAGTTAAACATGCTGTTAGTTAGACAAGCTGTTAAGCTAACAAACTTGCGTCTAATCTTGGTCTTAACAACCCGACTATATGGTTCGGTTATCAGCGCAAGGCAGACTAAGTAAACTGTGTCAGTTGCTACTGTCTCTGCATATAATTCTCTTCACATTACATCCGAATTATACTCACTGTCACTGTGTGGATTGTTTCTCTGTTTCTCTCTCTCTTGCATATCATCCCATTTCTCTCTCTTTTCTATATCGTCATCCTTGCCATTTTTAGTCTACGTACGTAGTAGTTTGTCGTTATCTAAAAATACAAATTATTTTATTATATATAATAAAATAACGCGCACACTAAGTTCTATAAACAAGGTTTTCTTGTGAAATAAGATTAATGTTGGCAGTACTGAAAGGATATTAACCTTCTTCTCTGAAGTAACAAACATCAAAATTAATAATATATTGTTTTTTGTTTTCGATAAAATTTATGTTAGTTACAATATACAATTCTATTAGTGTATACCAGACTAGATATTAATTGTTTGTTGAACTAGACTAGGCTAAACAATGTGAGAATGTACTTTAATTCTGGAATCAATAGTTCATTGATCAATATGGTTAACGGTTTTATCATATTTCTTGATACACACGTAGGTTATTTTACTGCAAGTTGAGACGCGAATTGTATGTATGCGTGGGTTTGAAAACAGATGCAGCTGGTACATTGCACGCGGGGCTAGTGAACCGGCGTTCATCTCTTAATAATAAACACTCCAACTACACAAGACAGATCTTTCAAATGTAACTGATATCGCGCGTGGGTATTTATATCCGGACCGTCTGGACAGCGATATGTTCCCTGTCAGTCAGTCGGATATGAAAAAAAAACCGAGATTTGATGTCTTCATAAATGACTCTCAAGTTAATTGTCACATCCATGTATTTTTTACAACTTTTCATGTTTACTGACATGGAGTTCACAAGCTTATTTTTGTTTGTTTTTCCTACATGTTTTGTTGTATTAAATAAGCTCTAAATTTGTTTTTATTTTATACAGCTAATATTTATATTATCATATTGTTTATGCTATTAATAAATTATGTGAAGCAATTATTTACTTATTTAATGTTAATAATAAAATGATACAATGATCATTTTATGTTCGTCTTGAAATAAAAGTATTTATATTATATTTAGATTCTGGGTACTATAATTTTAGAAAAATAATTCTAATTGAATGAATTATCGATGTGAACAGTTTATATTTGCGGAGTACCATGATGAATTAACATAATTACTATTCTAGAAATTTACCGTATTGCGTTGGTAGGTAATATTTTTTATTAATTTATCGAATGCCCCCCTCCTAATGACGTATGACTTTGTTGTGTGTTTTCGTGGCCCCCGTATTTTATTTCTGCGGTTTGCCCGGCTCTACCCACGTTCACGCACAATTTATTCAAGTTTATCAAAAACCAGAATCTTTATAGTTTCCGCATGAATTTTTTCACAAGCGATATGCCGGTAAATTTGCCGTGCTTTTTATGGAGCGCATTAATTTTTGATTCTCTGTTGCTGAACTCACTTGGAATGAATCTCACTCCTCCTCTACGTACCCTAAACAAACCGTCATCATGCTGAACTAAATTTTTTACTGCTATTCCTGTTTGTTTATATAAGAATTTATTTATTTTTATTTCTCGTAAAAATACTAAGACTGTATACAAAAATAATTCCATTTGTAATTTTTATTTGAATATCCTCTTATAGCTCTGGAGACATAATTTAAGAAAATACTTATATTGTTTGAATATTTTGAAGTACATACTTGTATTTGACAACATACCATTCAACAAGTTAATTATTTTGTCTAAGAAGGCTCAGACTTACTTCATTATATTGTTTTTGTTTGCTTTTACTAAACGTTCCAAGAGGTGTACAGATTTGCATCGAGTATAATCAAGAGCGAGTGTTATTTACGTACACAGCTTTATGATAAAGTATAATCGTGTTAGGTTAATAAATTCGCAAATTAATTTACTATGCAAAATATACGCGACGCGGCGTGGCGCATAGCTTCCTTCGAACATCTGCTTCTTGCGAGAACAAGTTCCTTTTAGCTTGCATGCAATAAGGTATGCATGTGTACTTGACAACATACCCTTGCAGAAAGTATCTGTGTGTGTGTACGCGCACGTCGTCTTAATCGACAGCTTTGAACGATGGTATAATTGGAATTTACAATTACTAGCTATCAGATTCTAAATCGTGTCTGATTAATGCAAATTGAAATTTATTCCCTTGAAAACATCATTACACAATTGTGTGTTAACATAATTTAATTAAACCAATTTTAGTTTTTGCCTCTGGGAAAATATTAACATGTATATACATGCATGAATATGCAACAATATTTTACCAAAGTAATAATTTAATTAATATTTTCCTAAAATTAAAATAATGTTTTAATTCAGATTTCACTCAAGATTATAAAAGAAAACAGTATTGTTTATGTATATAGTAAAATAAGAATAAAATGATTGATATTTAACTACTTGTAGAATGTCAGAATAAAAAATAAACTTAAATAAACTCTATCAATGTATTAGAACAGAATTTCATATCTACAGGATTCAATTCACTCTGGGTTTTTAATCTATATCCGTTAAACTATTTAGTATAATCTCTCGTTGTGTACTTAACTGTAAACTTGATAAAACCCTATTGAAACCATTGCGAAATTCTCACTTTCATTTCATATTATGTACACAGAAATACGGGTGTTAAAAATGCTTAAACTAATGCATAGTGTGCGTCTCTCTCTCGGCTCGTAAAGCAAAATGTTAATTCACGTTAAAAACTGTACACAGAAGTCCTTTGTTCGTTTTTCTGTTATGCATGTTCGAGCGGCGAACAACCACGATCGACATCCGACGAGTTTACAGTATCGCAACCCCTTTGCGTTTGCCGCGGATTCTTTGTCTCGCATTCTGCGAGGTGCGAGATTCATTTTTTTTTCTTGGTTTTCATTTCTCTCACACATAGGTCACTGGATATTCACTGTCGAGTACTTAATGAAGCTTCCTCTCATTATTGCACGTGCATTGCGCATTGCTTTGTAGGAATTGCCTACGTGTGATATCGTTATAATTGAATAAATGTACATATCGTACAATTTACAGTTTTATTTCTCATAATTATTGTCATTTATTACAAATCCCTAATATTTTATTATTATTTATGAGAATAAATATTTAATAATGTCAGTTTTTCAATATATGAGTATTTCAAAATAAATATACGAATCTTTATAATATACATGTCTATTTTATTTTTACAAAGAAAAACACAATGGATACAATCTAGAATCAGCTATATAATCTAGTTTTTTTTTCTGCAGAAAAACTAAAAAGGAAATTTTTTATTTAAATATAAATGGAGAGAACAAAACGTACACTTAGCATTTGATAAATATTTGATTTTTATCTGGGTAGCAAGGCAGATAGACAATGGTTGACAATGTTAGCGAGTGAGACAGTGTGTTAGAGGAAGCAGTGTAGGTGGTGCAGGGACATTTTCCTGGAAACAATGGGCGATATTGGAACATCAATTCGTGGTGCAAGTCCCTCCAGACTGGAGAGAGCGGGGGAGGTTGCATGGCCCCCCGGGAAACAAGCAAACAGGCGACACAATTCCCCGACACTGGCGACGTATACACAAAGCGCAGCGTGAATGATAGTGCAATATGCAGGTGGGAGGTCCCTCGGTGCTCGCGCCCTGGGATCGAACCTGCTGACTTCTGGCTGAGACAGAAGCGTCGCGACGTGGAATATACGACGTGAAAATTGAGGGACGTGCTTGGCATGACAACGCGGCTCAGCGGTTGCTAAAATATTAGACGCGCGACGGCGGTTTCCGGTCCATAATGCCGACGCCACCGACCATCGGTACTATATTTCAACCGAATCGATGATTTAAAATCTGGAATCTTTCACGAAAATACATTAAACCCCTGGCCGCGTGCACACACAGTAATTTATGTGTGACGCGTTATCTTTTGTTGCTATCTCTTCGCGCACGAGTTTTAACTGTGGTGGGCGAGAGACTTGTGTGTTCTTGTTCTTCTCCCAGCAGTTGCTGTCGCAGTCGTCTATTTTCATTTGTACTTGTGCGCGCTTGGTGCTCGTCGATGCTTGTAAGACGCTCGTCGCAAGACGCGGCGGAGTCGTGGTCGGGTGAGCGTGACATTTCCATCGACGATTTCGGGAAAGAGATTCGTAAAATACACTTAAACGATTCAATTCGGTAAATTGAATGTAGCATTATAAGTTGACAGTATTCCGGCAACTTCTCACAGACCCTGTTGTCAGTTCAAAAGACGCAATATCACTTGTACTTTCAGCATCCATCCAGGCCACATGTTTCCTGGATTACCATGATTTAATCAAAATGTCTACAATGTGCTGCACATATGTGTATTTCCAGAAAAAATATTACAGAAAATATTGAAACTCTATTCTCTACTACTCGTAGTTATTTTCAATTATAAATATTGAAAATCTGTGGAATCTTGATATGTTTTAATATAATCTAATTTGTAAATATTCTTGTAGTTGTTGGAAAAATTTACAGTTGTTCCGTAGGTTTTTTAATTTTTTGTTTGAACTAAAAAAATCCAAATCCAAATAATAAAATTGTTCTAATATTTTTATTATAGCATAGTTTCTTTGAAATGATGATATGAAAGTAACAGTAATTATTTTTCAAATAGAGTATTGCTAATAAATTCCACATTAAATAGGTAATATATGTACGAATATAAAGCAGTTTCAAGTCAAATATTCACGTAGAACACAATTTGATACCGTTGGGTAGTAAAAATATTACTATATATTTTCGTACAATTTTTGCTTTCTCTGGTACCATATTTCATGCGCTGCTGCATATCCGTTTTCAGCTTACATATTCAGCGAACGGAACAAGAAGCGTGGAGTATATCGCACGCAACCTGCAAACATAGTCCCGCGTACGAAGGATTCGCGGTAGATTTGTCATAGGCGTATCATGCATATATTTCTACTCACTTTCGCCTACAGTTTCACTATTCAAATACATGTATATGCATAATGAAGAAATAAGTTTATTTGCTTGTACAACTGAAGTTCACAAATACTTGTCACAATGATTTTATACAAAACGTTGAGATGGTTTAAATGAAAATTATATATCACTTATATATTGTTTTGTGTGTAAGAAATTCAATCGTCTTGAATCATTAGTGAATAACTATACATTTTCCTTAAATAAGTTAAATATTTCTTATTTAAAATGTAAAAATGTTGAGTTCATACTGATAAGGAAACTTGTATGCATACGCCGCCCATGATTTGCGTGTCTTTTTTGGCTAGTTAATGACCGAAACACGAGTTGCACGAATTCTACATTGAATATATTACAAAACATCAGTTTCATGTTCCCAAGAAAGTTTCAGATTGTTTTGATATAGCAAAAGAGGATCTCACATTTGCACACGAAATAGAGAACTCTCACTGAATACAAAATAGCAAACAGAAAAATTTCTAAACAATAGCAATCTGAAGTTTAGTTATACGTCACTATTTATACATATACATCTCGTATGTGGAAATGCATATAACATGTTCAAAAGCAAATAATATATTTAACTAACTTTGTTCGGATAAATGATATCTGCACAATAAATACGGCATTAGGATATATAAAATTAGCATGGAGTGTAAAACGGTAATAATGCATTGAATATTTTAAATGATTATGGGATTAATCAGTGGAACTATCAATGGAAAATGTTAATGCGACAATGTATGGATATGGATAATGACAATTGAACATAGTGAATTGAATTAGCAGGATAAAAACTGCACAATACTCTGGTCGGATATTACAGTTTTATAACTTGTGTTTCACGGACTGGTTTGTAATTAAAAAGGTGCACGTCAACAAATAGCTGTCGTGTCGCTGTCCGTTGTTGGGCGGCCGCCACGTTACTACAAATATCAAACTGTCAACTGAACTTAACTTCTTTCGGTTTATGTCGTATTCCTCCGTCCTTTTTGTCATTTTTTCGTCTTATTTTTATGATGTCAGTGTGTAGTGGACATCTTCAAAATAAAATAGAGATGAAAAGTCGCTGTCAGTTGTATTTTGCGAACAGAATGGATAAAATTTCTGTACAATAAAATATCTTTTTTTTGTTTAATTTCGATAATTGCGAAAATCCATTAAATTGCACTTACCGTCTCCGTTTAATTATCCTTTCTTTGAATCCATTTATTTTAATAACTTTATTATGGATTTGTGATTCGAACAGCTATTGGACTTTTTCCAGCTAATTTGATTCGATTAATCATTTAGTTTAATCGATTTCTTACGTATCCTTTTACTATAATTGAAATGATTCATCATCCGACAATGTAATATTTTTTTTGCATGCTGTTCCCTGCGCTTGTATTCTTCTATTATATTACTTGTCATACAGGTTTCTGGGGATTATATATTAATTGATAATGCTGTTACTTTTCAGAAATATAGGTATTTTTATATATTCAAATATATTTGTTTTGCCCTGTTGTGTTAATACTGTATTATCCGTGTCTGACTTTGTGAAAACATACTCAAAGTATATATTCGACTAGCTCGATGTCTCGCTCTTCATCCACATTTGTTTCCCTGTGAAAGAATCACATAGATTTATTTTCGAGCAGCCGGCTCCCGAACACATTGTTGTTTGTGAAGTCTCTGGCTTTAAATTACACACAAACACATATACACATGTAAAAAAGAAAGTAAAAGAATGAGTGCAATGGAAATAGAGAACGTGAAGGTAAAGACGATTCTAAACAAAATGAATGCGGTCTTGAAACTAAATGGCATTTGCTCTACAAGGATTTCACTTGTCGTAATTCTAGAAAAGGGATTAGTTGTATACTTTTTATTTTGGTATTGTGGTAGCTCTCTAGTATTCACAGAAGTAATTTAGCTTCTTGATGAGTTTTGTTTTTCCTAAAATATAACATTCTGAACCACCTAGTCTGTAGATGTAATGTATTAATAAATATGTTTTATGATTTCTTATTATACAGCGTTATTTGTATATGAATATATTTTTACGATTGAAAATGTGGAAATCAATGGAAAATGGAATGGAAAATAATTTGAACACCAGCGCATTTAGAAAAGTAAAACAAATCTGAGAAAAATGGTTGTCGTATACGGAGTGAAAGAAAAACATGAGGAGAGAAGAGATAGCGTTACAAAACGTAGCTTATAAATTTTGAATAAAGTAGAACACGGCTTCCCGATTCGCGGCTATTATCGCTATTTAATTCAATAAGGATCCGTTTATCTTGATAAATCGACTATAAATTGTTTAGAGTTACGTCTCTGTATATCTACACTGCCCTTGGTAAAACCATCACGTTCAGAGTGAAATCGTGGCAACACGCAACCGTACGAAGAATTCCAATCTTAACCCTCTCTTGGGCTACCGGATCGTAGCTCTTCCCGAAACGAATTATACCCGAAGCCTCCCGGGGGAATATTGTTGTGAAATTACTCGTCGAGACATTCTTACCTCTTATGATAAAATGTCGGAACATCTGTCTGTCTCAATGGATCGCTTCAATCCGGAACGGAAGTATTGTCGTGCAAGTGATCGACGATAAACGAGAATAGATTGAGAAATTTTATACCGTGTTACGTCATCTTATTCCCTGATTATATTATTTTTACATTATTACATACATACATGATTATATCTAATAATGATTTTTAAAATGTTTTCTATAGTAGATTTTATTTTCGAGTCTAGATGCTTATCCATAAATGTCTGGGAGCTACGCTTTTATATAATACAACTTGACAGAAGGAAATGGAGGAGATATTTCCTTTAAACTTAAAAACATTCACTTACAGAATCCACACAGCTGGAAATATTAAAAGGAGAAAAGTGATATTTCACTTATATTTCAGTTGAAGTAAAACATAAAAAACATGCTTTATTTTTACAATTCTGTTCAGTGTTAACTAGAACTAGAAAAATAATGTAATTATTTAATTAAATGTTTATACAGTCGCATTAATCCAATATACGTACGTTTAATGAAATAAATGGTTCATATGTGGATTCATATATAATATTTCAAATGCAAAAGATGAAATAATATTCGATGTTATAGGATATTCACTTTCAATATTCCATTCATCACACACACATGTTGGTTTGGTGACTAAATTGAAAAGTATCTCGCGCCAGGGTGATATGCACTTCGTCATTTTCTATTTCCAGTTGAGCTAAGTTTGTCATTTCCTCCGCGGGATAAATATCAGTTGGAAAGTAAAGTGAACTTGTGTAATAGGTCGTCGTATTTGAAGTCGATGATGCTAGCTGACTGGAACTGCTCCGGTAAAACAGCAGCCGGTCTTGTTTTCTTGGTTCGGCCTTCATATGTTTGTGCGCCTCGGCTCGATTCACTTGCCGGGGCCATGCTGAACGTCGTACGTTTTGCTGCAAACCATTTGTCTTATTGCTGCACGTTCACTGAAACTAACGACGGGTTATAAAACTGGATCTTGAAAGAGATATTCACGTTTCCAGTGTGTACTTTATTGCTAACGTCTACAGAGACGAGAGCTGCATCCGCATCCATGCCACATGTTCAATCTCAATTAATTAATGAAAAACGGTAGCAGACAACCGAACTATCCCTATATTATTTAGACGTTAGACATTAAATATTACAGAGTAAATAGGTAATCATTAACGTTATATAATAATAAATGTTAACTTTGTTTCAGTTCTAATTAACGGAATCAGTTTAGCTAAATAAACGCTTCTGAATCAGTACTATTCCTAATGATGATAAAATATAAATGTTTATTTAGATATAACTTGTTTGATATTGTTTGGAATATTTGCTACTGAATAAAGCGTGAAATCAATCTGTGCTGCTGCATAGTAACATGACCAGTTCTGTTACTCTGAATATTTCACTGGTACGAGAATGTTCCATCAGAGACTGACACTAGAGCTAGTTTGTATTCTTCTCTTTTTCGTTATTTTCCTAAACTGGCCCCGTTCAATAATCGTTCCATCTACTAGCTATATACGTACGTTTACTACATATATAAAGTCAATCCTTTTGACTAAAAGTACAAAATTTCTAGACACCTTTTACGATGTCGTTCAGACCGCTCTCTCTCCTTTTCGTTGTGTGCCCTTTTCACCATCATTCGCCTTCTCTTTTTGTTCTGATTCGGCACTAGCATCTCCATCCCGCTCCGTCCCAATTATCGGCACTGTCACTTACGAACACAAAGGAGAGTTGATCGAACTCAAGTGAACGGTGACTTCTTGTATTGGACACCATCACAGCACGACAATGTTGTCCCTACACATTCAATGAAAATTTACTTACGCGATAAAGTAACAATACTAGTTGATTCTCAAACATTATTTACACGATCACGTGCGTTTATAACAGAAAAGTTTGACTTTACATTAGGTGTTTTCAATTGTGTTTTTGTTATTCTATATTACGCTGACAATTTTGACCGTTTCTTATCATGGTTGTAATAATTCGTGAAAAATTCGAAATTTTATATATACAAGTTTTGACGTTTTCTGAACACGTTTTACCCAGTACCTCTTGGGGTCTATGCATGGGCGTGGTATATACCGTCGATATATTGTAGCAGTGTTTTGAAAAATTTATTAGTTTAAATATAAAACAGACACCCGATAGAAATATTAATGCAGTAGTTCCATTATTTATATAGAATTTTATATATTTTGATCATAATTCACAGCTCGATTTTTAAATTTTAATTCGTATGTATAATTTATTATGTATGAAATGGATAAATTTTATAGAATTTCTATAAAAATCTAGGTGGCATCCTTCACATTTTAACGCTTTTCAGTCAAAATAAGCACACATTTTATTTACGATACAAAAGTTTGAACAGAAAATATACACACACACCGAAAAGTTCTTCGGCGAAATGGAATAGAAACATACAAAAGAGAAGTAAAACTAATTTTCCAAATCTTTTGAACATCGGAGTGACCGAATAACATATTTGACCACACATTCAAAAGGTCTTCTGTTATATTTCAACATTTTCGCAATAAAATCTTTACGACTTTATCTAGACAGACATTCTCGTAAAATACAAAATTATTCAATTGTCTTTTTTGTTCCTTTGATCATATTGTTCATTTTATTTCGACCAGGTTTTATTTCTGATTAATGTTTCCTAATGAAATATTAAAACTTCGATAATGCTGACATGATGTTTTCTTGAATTATAAGCGCGGACACTGGCTTCTTGAGATTTGAAAAGATACAAGTGGAGGCTTGAAGAAATAGGTTAAGCCTCACTTGAATATTTAATGATTTCGTATTGTAATTTCAAATGTGTATTCGGTGTAAAATTAACGACATTGTTTATTTCTATATTACTTTTTCAATTTTTCCATTAAATTTATATTTCCAATCGAATGAGTTAGTAAATTGAAGTTTGGAAATTACATTGCTAACATTTGATCTTAATAATGGATAATTGGATGTTAATGTAAAAGAAATAATAAATAAATTATCAGTAAATTTACGTAATGTAATAAATATATGAAACATATTTTATATGAGCCTAATTCTTTAATACATACGAATATAGCTATGTAAAATTAGTTATATTATGACGAATGTACATGGTAAGCTATTGATTATTAATGAAAGTAATTAATTCGACCGTCACTTTTACAAATGAACGGTAATGTTCTTTATCTTTAACTGTAAGATAAATTATATTTGTTAGTGGGGTTCTAAATAAATAAATTAAAAGTCTTTAGATATAAAAATATAATTAACATTACATGCAGAAATAAATATAGTAATATAGTACTTTTAATATCTGCAGAGGAATATGTGCTGCATGTAAAAATTACTTTTCATTTAAAATTACTTCCAACGAAACCATTTGCCGTTACCATACGCTAACTGCAAATTATTCGTCTGATATTAAGCAAAGAAACAGAAAACTACATCCAGTAACCGTGCTTTTAATAAGTGAAAAACATGCGCCATATTCCCAGAATTTTCGTGCAGTTGGAAAAAGGAAAAACGCGGAAAAGCTCGGACGTTGAAATTGCTACAAACACGGAAGCTTTCGTATTTTCTTTCTCCTACTAGCGGACAATAATATAAATGCCTTCTTTTTTTGTTGCGTGTATGTGAAAAGTACTCATAGTAAATATACTTACTGGTTTAATAGGAACATACAATTATACTTGCTATCTGTTTAATAGAAGTAAAATTTGTGGCCTGTAGCCTGTCGAGTTCATCGTCAATGAATATTTTAATAAATAAAATATGACAGGTATTCACTCTACTCCCTCTACTAAATAGTGCTAATAGAATTTTCTATACAAAATGACATTAATAATTGCAATATTTTCGAACAATATACAATTATTGAATTTGACATTTCAGTACACTAATTACTATTTGATTAATTTGTAATAAAACAGCGAATTTTCCATTAGGTTTGGCTGAAATAATATTCTATTACATTTAAAAATTAGAATGATTATATTTAAAGAATCGTTTAACTTGAAATGAACAGATAACTAGATAAATAATTCATATTATTAATGCCAGGAGTGTGTTGCTTGAAGTGGTTCAACTCAGCCGAAACCCTGTACGAGAGTATAAACATGCTTGTACACATATGACGGGTGTGGAACGTGTGGTAGAGTTATTATAATTGTAACAACGTATCCAGCGTACCGGAATCACCCCGGTTATCAACTCACAAAGCAGAAAGTGTGGAAATACATGAGGCCGGCTCGTCGGCGTGTCATCCCGTAGGATTTATCGTGCGGCCGGGGGAACAAAACTGTATTGTGGGCGAAACTTTAAGAAAAATATGTGTGTCTAAACATGTCAACAACAGCCATTACAGAAGGCTCGAGTGCAGTAATTTGCAGCGTCGCCGTAATGACTCCTGGAGCATGGGGTGCTCCCCTGTCGCTGCAGAAACAATGGGAATTATTTGAAAAGTTTAACGTTTGACCCCCAGGATGCCGGTACACCAACCACTACCGACGCCGTTATTAAAACAGAACACGTTTACGTTTATATTAATTCACGCCCCCCATGTCGTCAAATTTCTCCTAACGATATTTTAAATGTCCTCGAAGAATTGTAATTTGCTTGGCGAGACCGTGCTTATGCAGCGTAACCAAAAACTTGTTAATTGCTGAAACAATGCTTTGGTATTTTGTAAAATTGTTGTTTATTATTAGTGGATTTAACAGTTGTGTTTTACTTGTTTTCATATAAGAGAATATAATTAGTACATGTTCTGATATTCACTGACTTGTGTATTTTACAGTTCATAAGCAAAATATATTTTCCATTGCGAAAATATAAATATACGAAAGATTCCTTCATTATATTTTGTATCTATTTGCTTGCGTGGTTGTTTAACTATAAGTATACAATAACTATATTCCATTATATACATAACGACGGTTATATGCAGTTTGCATACATCGGTATGTTCTACAAGTAATATGACTATCAATGATTAAAATTCTTCTAAGAAAACAAATATTACACTAGTGCAGCAGAGAGGATGTTCAGGAGAAGACTAAAGCAATATTGGCTGACAAGAATGTAGTAACATTGTAGTTATAACCGGGAATGAAAATAGCGGTAATAGTAATAGATATGAAATATGGTAGATGCGGTGGATCCGTCAGCATTTTTTCACACAACGGCGGAGGGTATTTTCCTGATGTTCCCGGAATATTTCCTGGCGTTATAATAACCGCGTCAACGGGTCTCAGGAGCGTCATACGCGGCGGGATCCGGGGACCAGGCTGAATTAATATCCATTACTCACTGCACGTCCCGGAGGACGTCGGTGTTCAGTGTACGCTGGAGCTCGACCCGGCGTGGTTGGTTTTTCTATCAAGTTGGCGACATTGATATTAGGAGGATGTGACTCTCATCGTTCAATCGCTTGGGCTTTACGCGGATATTACCCGAGCTTTAGTGCTTTTTGTTTCTGTCCTAAGATGAACCGAAGCAAAATAAAGAGTAGCAGAGAGACGGAGGGAAACACTGTGTGATATATTTCATAATAATGGTTTTTTGTTTCGCTGCTGGCGTTGGCATTGACAGTAATACGGAGTGAAGTCGAGAAGCAAACAACATTGTGTACTGTTTCACACAAGTGACGAAACGTCTTTATTTTCAATCTCTTCTTTTTTCACTTTCATATTACTCAAGGTGACACAGTGGAGTTTATAATTTATAAAGAACATCATATGGAAATCTCTAGACCTACGTTAGAAATAAATATAAATATTTACCTGGATATATTTCTTCATTCAGGTCACATTAACGAATATGAAATATCTTGCTTGTTTATTAATAATGTTCACATATTCATACTGTTCATCAATTTAAATAAAATAAAAGTTAAAAATTCCAGCAGAAAAGGTAAATAACGTATGTATGTAAATAGTTGTAAACACATCTGTTTTGTACAAAACTGCGTACAGTAAAAAAATTCAGTGCAATTTTGCGTATACCTATACAAATATACTACATTCGAAACAGTTGAATAATGAATTTTTTATCATTTTGTACAGTGTGTGCTAGACTTTAAACATGATTTGTCGTAACTGGAACATTGTGGCTTTCAGTACCAGAGCTGAAAAAAATGTAAAAACAAACAACTATTGAAGCTTTTCGCAAATAAAGACAAAATCAGTGTAGAGTTTGTACATTGTATTTGTCGAATTTTTGCTACATGCCAAATAAAATTGTTTTCGTGTACAATTGGATTAACAGTTTGAAATTTCGTTCCGTTTAGAGTCGACATCACAAATCTAAATATTTCGTATTTTATTGAAGCCATTTGTCATAATTAAATGTCAAACGGTTTAATTGAAAACGCACGTAGTTATTTACGGTTCATGATGCAGAATAATTAATTTTATAATAATTTGTTTGATGAGAATTATGCAACATTTTAATTAAATATTAATTTATTTTGTTTTAATTTGAATTGTATTGCTGGATGGATATTTCGTTCTCTAAGTAAGCGAAAAATAAATTTTAAATTATCACTTGTAGATAATTGTATTATATTTTTAAAAATTATGTGTTACAAATAATTTTTACTGACCAACAATCACGCACCTGTTTGTAATGCATTTATATGCGTTAATCTTTTACTCATAATTAAAATGTGCCCTTATTTTATTTATAGAGATTTATATTTTTGAAACTAATTTAAATTCTGTTTACTTTCACATGTTGTTAAGTCGTTTGATCCTTGTGAAAAACAGTGTCGTCCGTTTATGGTGTTTGAACGGGAGCGTTGCGAACATATACATGTATATTTGCGTTTATAGGCCTACCCCCAGATAGTTGATCATAACGTAAACAGTCTGGCGAGTCACGTGCGTTGACTACTTTGATCCTGTGTAATATATACAGTCACAATTTCAATCTACATTCTACAGTAATTAAAATGTATCTCCTGTGGGAATGAAAGTATTTAATCTCACCATGTTCAAGTGGAATGTTGCCAACTGCGTCCGTACACCGCGATACATGCAATTTTAAACCTAGTATTTAATTTTTATTTACTTATGAATTTTTTCTATACAAATATAAAAGTACGACTACATTTCATATTACATATTTAGTTAAACTCTCCAATCAGTGGTAAGAAAATTATCATTTCGATTTTTAAATTTCTGTCAAATCTTAAATATATATATTTTTATTTTCATCTGTTTGTTGAATATGATATTACAAAACAGTATATTCATATAGGAATCATTGAAGCATGTTGAAAATTATCTACAGACAACAAATTCACTTGGTTAGGTATTCTGTTCAAGGAATTTAGTATTCAGGTTTGTATGTTTATTTCAAGTTTACGCCAGCATTCGATGGCGCGCAAAGTCAAGACGACGAGTAAGCGACACATCTCGTAAATTTCATACAAGTTAAGAATACAGTATTCAAAGAAGAACACACATACAAGTTCACGTAAAATCGTGAATAATAAAGTCGTCTATTTTAAATAGGTTTATGGGATGGCGACAGATGCAATTACGTTGCATTTATGAATAGAATTTAACGTGCAATGCTGCCAGCATGAACATAATTTTATTCACGACACTTCGTATTTCATTTTACATTATAACATGTTGTCCTATTTTAATATGAAAAGTTTATTCAATTCACACGACGTTAGTTTACAAAGAAACGCATGTGAAGTTGCAGATGGTTGCGTGGTACTTTAGATGTTTTATATAAAATAAGCACTATGAATAGCAACATGTGATGCACTGTGTATATTGTATATTTGTAATCCTAATTAAATATATTTCAACTTGCTTTCAATTAAGTTCTTGAAATTTACCTGTCTGCACTTGAGTATGCTTCAATTAAAGTTTAATTTATTTGAAATTATTGTATAATATTCATTAAGCTGATTTAGGAAGAGTTGTTGTAATTGCAAGAAAATATAGAAAAAGAAAATGTTTCTATCGTTCTCGTATGACCATCGAGTGGAAAATGCCAAGTGAAACAATGGAAAACTCATCACGAGAATTTCAGAACTTTTCACTTTTCACATTTAATATTTTAAGTCTTGCATTTTTCTCTCGTAAGCTATAATTTCACGTAACTTAAATTCGAGACCGTATTTCTACTACGATTCCATTAAAAAATAATTTCGAAACTTTTCTTATATACCGATGAGGAAAACTTCCAAACAATGCTGCTCTGTTCACAGGGGAACAGAGCGAGCGGCAGAGCACAGGGGAGGGAGTGGGCGCAATTCTTTTCTTTGATGAATGAGGGGGTGAGGCCACGTGGTGTGGAACAGAGAAAGAAAGTACAATGGGCGGACACGAACACACAATTCATCTTTAATTTCATGAAACACGTACCCTGCAATTACTTATATCTTATATCAAGCGAGCGAGCGAGCGAGCGCCCAGTGTGGACGGACGGAACTCCGGCCAGGAAATTGAGACATCAACTGTAACAACTGCCTTCACAAACCGTGAAGGCGCCCGGCATCTAAATCTTACCAGAGTTGTATTCAGGTTAAATACATGTACACAATATCTATTTGTTCACATAATATTTGAATATTAACTGTTGCAAATCGATAAGCTTGTTTACAAACAAATATATGTAATATATAATATGAATAATTTGAAATGTTAACTGCAAATAATGATATCTATTCATAAGTTGTGTTAAACTGTCTTCAGTTTTATTACAACATAAAATATTTCTCGTAAAATTGAAGACGCAATAAGTGATCAGTTTAATGTCCAACACATTTATTTGTGGGACGTCATCGGATACTTTGCGTATATGATTAGTAACGCTACCCACACACTTCCACGAGATACCAATTAAAATCCATTCATCATAAGATGCACGGTCGTTACGGCTTGGCGTGGCCTCCTAATTTACAGCTGCATGCATCAGCTACAAACATCCTCCTCCTCCTCCTCCTCCTCCTCCTCCTTCGTCCTCCACCGCAACTAGTACCAGTGAAGTCTAGCAGAGATGAGTAGCAGCCTGATCTAATGATAACTTGACTCAGGCCAAGGAAGGACGTAACCGATGCACTCACAGAATTAATAATTACCCGCTTGTTTAATTAGAGATATATTTGGCCCTGGGATCACATGAAATAATTGCCGTCTGGGTGTTTGATATACCGTATCTGATACGTAATTAATATCAAACACAGTCGTCCAGCTTGGACGCGTCAAGCACCCATTCATATGCTCTTATATCGTCAACCCTCAAGAGGCGATTAAACTCGCTCTTATATAATATAAATCATGTACCTAGCTGTTTCTACATTCTGCAGATTTGATTGATTGATAAGGTTTTTGAAACAAACTTTACATATCTGAAGGTAAGATATTATAGTAATGTTTTTATAATTTTATGGTGAAAACTTTCGGATTTCTCTAAACTGAATTCCTAAAATAATGCAGCATAATTGAAAGACGAGGGTTCTTCGAAAATGAAAATAATTTGCAAAAAGTTATTCAAAATACAATAAATATGCAGAATTAAGAGATTTGCAATTCCAATTAACGCCCCTTCTTTTAATTTTAAAGAGCGTGAGATTTAAAGCTGAAATGTTTTTATGGCCGACGGAGTACAATTGAAAATGAGTGTTATTGTATTTGGTTTTGTATGCGGGTGAATTAATCTATCCACTATAATCTGGAATCTTACCGAAAGTAACTTTCAATGAATAAACGTGTGATAGTTGGAGTGGAAAATCTATAGAGATAAGTTTGTAAGAACTGAAGTGGATGAATATCCGTGCAATGTGATGAGATTTATACTATCCACTGTCTGTGAATTAAAATATCTCTAGATGTGAATAAATTATGTAGATACAAGAAATACATGCTAATATTTTTCTACCGAACTCTATAATCCATCGTCCGCTACAGGCTACAGAGCATCACCTGCTGTGCAATTTAAAATTGATTTAATCAATAAGATTCAATACACTCTCGGAAAAATCCAATCATTGCACAAGCAATTGAAATTGTGTTTTTTCCTCTTGTTTGTTTTACGGGAAGCGCAACTTCGATTGATTCAATGCCCTCGGTCCTTTCCAATTCACTTGCTCACTCCCACTAACGTTCTGTTCAGTAATTCGCACCTTGTTCCACATCAGCCCGGCATACAATGGTGGCCCAGTGATAAAAGTTACGTATTCTACTGGTGCTCTGATGTTGTTTTAGATTATTTTTATCATCTATTCCCTTTCTTTCCCTTTAAAACAAAGGACGCAATCACGGGGTCGCCTGATATCTTCACACTACGGCCTCTCTCACAGGATAACGACGAGTAGCGGAGAACCGAGTTACTGCAGGTTGTTTAGCGATGCTACATTTACTTTCACTTTCAAATCTTTTAAATCTCTGCAATTGTACACTTTGTTATTTATGCACAGTAGTTTGTAATTATTAATTGTTTCATCAGAAAACAATTTTAATAAATACATGTCGTTAATATTTTACATTCCACTGAAGTCTGTATACGAAGAAGAAAAAGTCGTTTGAAATAATTATGCGTGTGTGTACAATGGAATATTTCGAATTGCAAAACGTTCACGGTAATATTGAAACATAAATGAAAGGCTTTATCTAAAATGAACTGGTAGTAGTATCTTGAAAACACACTTCATGCACACGAATTGTAACGCAATCACGCTTATTCATTCGGCAGTTGAACATTCTCCCCTGGCTCTGACACCCTGAACAAAAGAGTGCCATTCGAGGTAGTATCACCGGCTGGCACGCACAGTAGAAAATTGCTTGTTCACAGTGAAATGCACGGACGAATGACTGTGTCCCGAGCGTTTAGTTTATTGCATCGACTAGTTTAATATTTGGACAGCTTTCCGGGGACCCCCGCCACCCTTATCGACACTGAATTAATTCAAGAGGGGGCTGCGGCGTACCCCATACCCGTCAATAAATGTACCCCCGCATACATCTGAAGGGGGTACGGACGCGACGAATTCGTTTCTGGTTTTCGAAGTGTGATTGTCATTGCTGCTGTTCATCAAACCAACTGGAAAGAGGGTGACGCGTTTTTTGGCGTACATGCAAGTGTATATGTAGAGTGCTTTTATTTACTATAAGCTGATTTATATGTACGTATGTATGTGTGCGTAGGGTTAGATTTGTACTCCACCCATGAACATATGCGTGATTTTTTTCTGTTTTAATAAAATACAATTCCGCAATGCAAATGTTTGTTTTAGCTTTGTTAAATTTTCAAGTGATTTATTGTTTTGAGAAGAAACCTACATAGGCTTGGATTTTATATTAAAAATTAAATATATTCTTAAATAATTTATCTATAAAGTAATCTGAACAAAATCTAATACAAATTAGATTTTATTATCGCATAAAATATTTGATTTTCATAGTTATAACACATGGAAAATGTTAATCAATTACAATGAAATGATTCATGTCCACTAACCACAAACTTCTGCTCGTGAATAAATTGAAAATGTAGTCAATTTTGCAAATAATTCCGACAATAACACCCAAACAATGCAATGAAAAACCATTCAGAGTAAAACATGCTCCGTTAGGAATCGTAAATTTCTTTAATTAATCCTGTAGGACGATCGAGCAGTCCTGTGACCTCACTCTGCCTGTTGGCACCCTTTTCCTGGTTTCCGGTTCACAATGACCAAAATTAACGGTTAAAAAACGGCATCGTTATGAACACGTAGTTACGAGCAGGAGGCGGTCGTACCCCCATCGTCCGTATACACTTGGTATTTAGTAAAAATGGTGAGAGCGCAGTAATTCCTTTCTCTGCCCAGCAAATAATGGCTTTAATTAAAAGTTAAAGAATCTTAATTTGAAGCCCGGTTTTGTTTGTTCGCGTGTGGATTATAAATGGATTGTAAAACGGCGACTGTGAATATTTGTCGTCTGACTCTCGTTGTTTTAATCTTGAACACAGAACGAGATTAAGACGTTATAGGAAGGAAGTAATAGCTGTTAGAGAACCGAAATTAGGTTGGTGAAAGAATTTACGACAAATCTAGTATAAACCTGTTCGGAACATTGCGACACTATTCAATGATTGGTTGCAGAGGTAATAACTTCAAAATAGGGATGTTTTTTTAAATGGAATAATGAAACAAATAATTGGAATTGATGAAAAAGTTCTTTAATGTCCGTGTTCAAAGGACTGTTTTACAAATACTCTGGTGAGAGCCGTTAGATCTCTATAGTTATTTATTTTTCAAACTATACTTCAGAGAATACACGTACATACATATACACACAATCCATAACAGGTACGTATGTCAGACTTGTAATTAAAACACGTAAACGTAATAACATACATATGCATTTAGTAAATTATATTCCTACCTCAATCTTTGCATACAAATGTACTTGCATGTATGCATTACAGTAAAAAAATTCAAATTTTTCATATTAGTTATGTATTTGTAATGTATTATTGTAAGAATAATTGAAAAATTATAAAATTATACATTTTCCGTGTGTATATATATAATTATAGTTTCTTTTGCATATATAGTAATTAACCTAGTTCGAATTAATTCCTTGTAAGTTTTACTGCGGCCCAAAAAATAAAACACTTGGAAAATTCATTAAAGTTCGCTAAGAAACGACTGCAGCGCATCAAAAATTTACAGCTAGAATACATTGTTACACGTTTTATTACCCGTATTTAAATGTTTATGCTGTGCTTTTATTTACTATTTCAGCTACTTTGAAAGTATACGACAAAGCTTCAGAAAACAGAACGTTGAGGAATATAAATATTAAAAATGTCATTGTTACTTTTACTGTTACAAATTCACTCTAAATCAAAGTTATAAGTACCATTCGTGACAAACTCTACATTTCATAGTTGATATTATTTATTTTCCTTTGTATTAATTTATTATTAATGGCAAGTATAAATAATAAATTAATTTCTGTTCCAAGCTAAATACGAATTAGGAAATTTAGTTACATTGTAAATAAATACCTATCTCACTAATATGTTTCTATAGTTATATGGAATTATTATAAGGAGACATTTATCCATAACCTAATAAAAAGTACCAGAATTGTTAAATAAAATGCATATTACTGGGACACCCAGTAACCTTTGACCTTGCCAGACGTTAGCACAAATGCTCGGTTGTTTTGTCGCTGCCGCTTCTAGTAATGCATAACTGCGACTGAAAAATTAAATTACAAGCAGAGAAAAAAACCCGTAGAGCAGCGGGTTACAATATTGCAGTTGAACGCAAAGTTAATACAGTTTTCTACCCCGGCCGCAGAACTCTAATTAAATAACAAGATTAAAAATATTCATTTTGAGAAATGCCGCAGCTGTCTCCGTGTCCAGAGATGTAATTATTTTTATCTATGCTAGAAAAGTAATTTACTTTTAAATTAATAACTTAATTTGGTGCACACAAACCGCACTCGACTCACCATATGGGCGGAATGTCATTCTTTTGTTACATATGAAGGTAACGGTGTGAGCTGGAGAGCTTGGACCGTGACATGGAAAGGGGTGTTGGGTGTATGTATGTATTTTTTCAGTCAGGAATTTATACTACTCCTGGATGACACGATATCTCCCCCATTTTTGTGCCGCATGAGCGAAAATTAAATTTATGATTCATATCTTCGCGACAAATACAGTAGAAGATAGTGAAAACTGACAGTCATGCCCAGTAACAGCTTGAATAACGTTTTTTTTTTTATCAAGAATATAAATTAAATTCTTTACTATTATTAAACCATTTCAAAACTGTTAATTTTAGTTTTGTGGCGTTGCATTATTCATAAATACATCTTTTCACTTAAGTAAACAATATTATTGTTAAAATATAACCACGATATTGACTATATATGCTTAATTATTGCGACGATCAATTGTATAAATATAACTAATATGGAAACTGCAGCTCAGAAGAACATCTAAAACTATAAATATCGTCTGAATGTCTCTCAATATATATAAACTGTCTTATAATGTAGAAGTTTACACTCCATTTATGTAAAATGATCATCAGTTCACATTTCTGTTTAGTTTTTTTTTTTTTTTTTTGGGGTAAGCGAAATAATTTCTTTAAATACTACCCATTTCATGCAGTCGTGTTGACGTTCCGAGTTTATTTTTAAACTTCCAGAGAAAACTTTCAATAAATGTCAGACCCGATTTAGATCACCAGTTTTAAAAACGAACGGCGCAGGTTGCCATCTGCTTGTTTGAACCCATAAAATATAGACTTTTAATGATGTAATTAAATTCATAATGGAGCTGTAAATTGTAAAATTAGCGACAAATAAACTTGAATTATTGATGGCTCTCCTCGCTAATATTTTAATTAATTAATACGAGTGTATTGCTAATTATAAACTCGTATATACTCACACGCGAACTAATGATGTACTTGTGTGCTAATTATGTGTTTTCTCTATGTTTCAGGTAAGAACTCACATTTTGCACACGTCACGGCGTTGCGTGGTTCAAGTGCCAGGTATTTTTTTATTAATTAGAGTTTTAATTAGTGAAATGATTAATTAGAATCACGAACTATTATTTATACAATATCGGTGACTTCTAATAATGTATGATTTTTTTATGAGTTTATAATTTATAGTGTGATTAATATTAGAATTACTGCAATGTTTTTAATTATAATTGGTTCTATAGCAGTTTTTTAATTTGTAACTGTATTACCGTTAAATTAATACTCAACGTTTTATTGAATATTTTCCATGATGCATACAATTTAGCTATGTTGAATTATTATTCTGTTCCCGGTTAAATAACGACAGACCGAAATAAATTCCTGTATGAAATGTCAGTATAACTAAACGTACAAGTTATTTTAAATTTCCGCCATGTTATGCAAATCCATTACATTATTTTACATATGCCAACTATCAGAAACAACTGGCTGTCAATCAGTCGACCAGTCAGCTGCACGGAACAATGTAACTTAACTTCCTAGTCCAACCTTTTCCAAATCGCACTGACCTATGTATGTATGCAAAGCATATAACGATACATATATCAAATAGTACCTACCACCCTGCCCGCACCTCACATCATGACCATATACATACATATATGGTCAGATTTCCAAAACAGACATAGTACAGAGTTTATTCGTGTTATATCTGAATCAATGATTCAACAAAGGCTTGACATGGGTCCAGTGCATTAATTCACGAACTAGAAAATTTATGTACCACACACACACACACACACACACGATATTTATACAAAAGCGAAAGGATGACACTTGACTCGATGAATAGGAACGGTCCAATCAACATCAGCGTTTCGCTATTATTCCAATACAAGAGATAGATTCATTGCCTTTGCTTTCACGGTGCCAACAGAGGAACTGTTGTAACATGTGTTGTAAATAGAACCAACGTTCGATGTCCATTTCATGTTAGACAATGTATCATCACTGTGTTTTCCGCTCGACGCGCGTTAATGGGAACGAACGTTATTGTTTTCGGTTATTTGATTATTCTACCCTCTCGTGTTTCCGTGTATGTAAATTATATAATTTTATACGTGTTAGTACAGTGGCAAAAAATAATAATATACATGTATAATATACAAGTTCCACATTTCACACTGAATATTTGTATATTTCTGTTCTTGTTCATATAATATATTCCACTAATCGCATTCTTTGCACAAGATTTATTATTACGTAAATACTGTTATAAACAATGTATGTGGAAATAGTTTTCATATAAGCTTACCATTTACCGACTGAATAACTAAATAATTGCTTGGCAATTTTCTCTAATTCGATCTATAAGATGAAGTTTTCAGAAGCTTTTAGTCCATTTGTTCCGGCTGTTTTGGCAACGTCATAATTTCCGCGCTTACTTTGTGATATACTGTTATGTTTTCGTCCACCTATTATTATCATTTAGTTGAGCTAAATTCTGTTGGAGCTCAGTATTGAAACAGTCACAATACATCAACATAAGTAGCATGTACATTTAATAGTTATCATAAGACATTTTAATAACCTCCTAGACCAGTGTGTACACAGAGAAAAAATAAATAACTGGCTTATATAATTCGCAATTAACGATATAAGTATGTACTTCAAAGTCATAATATTAAATCATTTAAAATCGCTGGTACATTTCTACAAATGTACATGGATATTGTCGAATGGCTACAGAATAAAGTAAAATATAATACAGTGTATTACCCTTTTGAAACCGTTTGTGCGAATATGTGGCAACGTCGGTGCGGGATCTCTGTTAATTTTTTACCCTGCGGTTGTACGCGCATTGACTCCCGAGTTCGACACATGTGCGTCATTCGTCCCGGCGCCCGCTAAAGGCCATACATACCACAATTAAAACGTCTGTGTCCTGATCTAGGCGTGGCGGGAAGGTCTTTATAGCACTGCGCAAAAAACGACGCAAATTGACATGAAAATGCACTGCATACAGCGAGCGAAAGTTCACTCATGTCCCATATATTTCTCTATATATATATACATACATATATGTACTGTGTGATATGTGCAGAGTGTATGTGTGACACTGTAGACATCTGTTGTCTGGTCTGCTAAACACTTAATTGTCGTCCTGTTGATGTATGGTCTCCCAGCCGAATTCATTACAGGCATTGTTGAAATTTTCATTCTGATTTTGTTTTTTTTTTTTTGCTTCACTTCGGTGATAGTCACAGCGGTGAATTATTGGTCACGCGCACTTGAGTTCCGATTCTAACTTGTTTATTTAACTCATTTTCACATATTCTAAATGAAATCATCTGGCTGTAGAGAATATATTAAATGTTTGACGAATATTTTTCACAGTATTCAATTAAATAAAATGGACTTCAAAACAATTTAACTTTTAATTACTTTTTAGACATAAGTAAAATAATTTGACAAATATCAGTAGTGTTTGCTTAATAGTTATTAATAATATGTAATAATAATTCTATTAAATACTATTACATATAAATAATTAAATTAACATGTGAAATCAGTATTTGGCAATATGTATTTGGTTTAATATTTAACCATTATTTCATAATTGCTGGTCCAATTCGAGATCCTGTTGTAATTAATTTCAACATCCTATTTCTACATTCTGCATGAATGTCGACCTGTTTACATTTAGTAATCACAACCAAACCTCAGTATTACTTAACAAACTTAATTGAAATGACACATTAAATTAAATTGTCTAGTGTGTACAGTTAATGAAATACGTATATATTTTGCTAGCGGGTTTTTCTAAAATATGAATTATGAACAAAGATTTGCAGTCGCAAAACAATAAAAGAATATAAAGTTCATGTCACAATAGCCCAGTGTCGTGTCGTTTCCGAACACAACCAAAAAGCAGAAAACTACGAAAGAACAAAAGAAGTAAAATAAAATTTCGTGGCCAGAGCGCCATTGGCATCCGCAGCGCGCAGTCCTGGACGCTCGCCAAGGATTTCTAACCAACCAACCAACGAACCAACCTAGCCAGGTTTCGGAAGAACAAGTGAACCAACATGTATTGCATGCATTCGTCTACTCGGCTAGTGTTGGCTGGTCCGGGTTCTGCTAGTAGTTGTGGCCGGGGAGTTTTATTTCTTGTCGAGTTTTTTTTCAAGCGCGCATCAGTTTGCACTTCTTTGATCCCAGCAGAGTAGCGCATCCAGCGCAGATGCCATGCATCACGGTGTTCACGAGTAATTTACAAAGTAGACGTATGTTAAGTTGTTAATAAAGGTGTCTTGTGCCAGTGACGGGTGTCGGTGCTTTTTGATGTAGCAGGACAAGACTTACCGGCAACATGAGAGAATAGTATACAGTACAAGGGCACTCAGTGATTCCCTTTGATCATGTAAACCCTTCCTTACAATTTGTAATATCATGGAATTAGTTAAAATGAATGTAAAATGGTGTCACGTTTGTTTACCTATTTAAATGGACCTGTCACATAAAGTGACATTTTACCATATATATGTTGTATATTCCTACTTTATATAATATTTTAAAGTAATTATCATGCTTTATTTACAGATTTTGGCCATATAGATAAAATTAATGTGAATCTCAGTGTAAAATAAGAAAAATTGTTCTTAAACATTGGCATTTACGGTGATTAAATACATTCTAGCGCATTGATTTAATTTATGAAATATGTGAAAGAATTACACATAAAATAGCAGCGAAGAGTACAGTTATTGTCTAGAAAGGAAATGTCATTACGAGTAGCATTATTCGGAAATAACTGTACTTAACAAGATTCTGTACAAGTCCCTGTGTACAAATGACAAACACCTAGCTGGAGAATAGTACTATCACAGGCGCATTAGTGTAAAACTTCTGGGAATATTCATTGAGTCGAGTGCTGAGAGCCAGCCAGCTAGGTGTGTAGGGTCCATAAATATGTATTTCCGTCGATATCGCTCTCGGCTTTGTCTTTTGCAACTTTCCCTCTCGCTGACATCCGTCGACTGCAACGTCTAGCGGAAACCGCAACAGCGAAGCACTTTATGCTGATGTTAAGATATCTCCCGAGGAATAGGTTATGCCGTTATGATGCCGTGATCCGTACAACTAGAATGTGAGCGCGACGTCTGCAAGCAAAATCCCGCCATGCTTGCATTCTCCACAGCAAATAAATAATGTTGGTTTCTTCAACCATACAAAAAAAACTATACCTACATCATGTTTTTGTTTGATCCACTTGCAGCCGGTGTTACTAAACTTTTCTTTTTTTCATATTTCCAATATTTTGTTTCTCACATGTACTTTGCTAATTAAATATTTATAACTTGTATCTACAACAAATGTTCAGTGTATCGTTCCAATTACATTAGAAAAAAAATGTTACATTACCGAGATGACGGTTTTTTTGAAAATGAGAGCTTACCAGAAAGAATATAAAAGTAGGATTTTCCAGAAGCTATCTTCAGGCAAATCTAAAATTCTCTTGTACAAAAGGAAAATAAGAAACTAGAATACATAGGTATATGTATGTAGTACCTATGTACATACATATATTCTGCCGCTCTATAAATAGGACAGCAGCACATTACTTGGTAAATATCATATTCTGATATGTATGTCACAATGACACACTCACTCACTACGTTGAATAACATCTCATCAAATATTTAGAGTAAGTTTTCTTCGTTGCATCTTTTACTACAGGCAGGCCACGCATTGCATTGCATACACAGTGCAGTCATCAACTCTTTGCCAAATGGCCTTCGAATTGCTTGCTACGAATTTCCACATGCATTACATGCTACAATGCTAGCGGCAAATACCTGCAATTTTCATGAGTACGTTCCCATTTCATAGGAATACGACGACGAAAGGCCGAACTGAGAATTTTGCTGTTATTGAAGTGCAAATAAAACGCCTCTTTCTTTTTCCTTCACTCTTTCTTTAGCTTTCTTTACTGCAAATGCATACATATACGTACATACATGTGTGTGTGTGTGTGCGTTGTAAAAAGGCCATCGTTCGCTAAATCTTGCGAAAGTTATATATGCGTATCAGTTCACAGATAACTGGTAAAAGCAATGTCTTTGATCTTTACTCCCCTAGTAAATATACATATTTCCGATATCGGCTGATATTTTGACGTTTGAGCAATACTGGAAAAAGATACGGGTTTCCATGTTCTCTTTGCAAAACATATATTACATGAGTAAATGTAAAAAAAAAAACATGTTCAGCATTAATCGCAATAAAATTTGTAGTTTTACTTTACTATCACTGTATATTCTTTATATATTACATTATTTTTTATTTCCAATTTGATATGGATTTACACTATAGCTTAATTTTAAAAGTATAAATAGTTTTTCAAGAAAAATAATCTAAATTAATAGTTCTTGGAAATGTTATTAAACTGTTCTGTTGTCATATAAATAATGTACATATTTTGTTTTAGTGATGAATAATTTTCCATTTGATTTCAGATTATACAAGTATTTTTCACCATTTATTTCAACTTCTTGTTTAATTCTCAAAGTTAACCCCCCCCCCCCGCTGGTGGATAAAACAATTATTATATGAATCGTTTTATTCTTCAACTGATATCAGATGTCAGCACAGCACCGAAAATTCCCTCATCTCTGCCCTTTGGAGTATTTTCTGTTTATTCGTGGTTGGAACCATTATATTAAACAAATAGCCGTGATAAATTGATGACGATTATTATCTAAATTGCTTCCATAATAGCGTTAAATTCTTTTACAAATATTGATCGTTTCAACGGGCGGTTAAATCTTTTGACAGCATTTGCTCTCATCGTTTTACAAATGGTGCTCTCGTTTTCCATCCATGAGCGAAATGAATTCATCCGTTTTTCTGCTAGCAATGGATTCGCACTTTATTATGCGGGTGTGTTTGATAGTCGCCAACGAAAGGAAACGTTGGAACTCAAGCGAAACGATCATTGATGTCAGTTTGAGTTAGAATATTATTATGTACTAACTAACTGTCTCTTATATATAAGTGTAAAAGTATTTAGTGAAAACAATTCTGTACTCTCTTTCAGTTGTTTACCTATATCAGTAATTCCCATATTTCTATTTAAAATTCACGTATGATGCGTACAGTATAATATCACTTTAATATTCATTCTTTTTTTAAATCTTGTATTTTTATGCAGGCTATAACATTATAGCATATTCTTGTTCTTCTTTTTAATGCTTCTATAACTCTATTACAAACATACATAAAAATATGCAATCTCACCTTGCATTTCCACAGGTATTAAATTTTTTATTTCCGCCTTTTTATGTAATATTTTATTGTTAATTGGGTGCTATTGTATGCAGATCTAATTAAAACTTTGATTAATTTTTGTAGTAGATTATTTTATAAGTTACTTTATGCACCTGGCTGTATTATTATCCATAGCCGGTGTAATTAGTGTTTGCATCCAGGTGCGATGCGACATTTGATAAATTAATCATTTCCCTTTTACTGCTCGTGTTGCGCTGTGAAAAATTCACTACACTATATAATTCATTCATGTTGGCGTAACATTTAAATAATAATTAAAATAATATTTATTTACTTACGACATTTTGCAAAATGTACTGTAATATCTAACTACATATTTTATGTTATATATCATTTCAACAATATGAGTTTGTAAAGAGGTATAATAAAATTGCTATATCTGTCGATACTGATATTGTTTGTGTGTACAAATTATATCGATAAAGAAAGAACGTATCGAAATAGTATATATGTACTATGAATTTTATTTATCTGACGAAACCTCTTTAACCAATAAATAAGAACAGAGGAAAATAAATTCTCCCGCGGGGTATATTGACTAATACGACCCTGTACGTCCAGATAACACTTCCCGTAGGTCCTTCTCATCCCGCACGTGACCAGCTTATATATATCGTGCTTTGTAGGCGTTACTATTCCACGTTCGCGTGTGTTTGTTCTCAAAGCGTACGCGTGTTCATATTTCCAAGACATTATAAATAAATAAAGGGCTTAGATGTGCGTACAACAGTAGACACATTCCACCTTGAAGTATGTTGTTCCCAGTTGAGCAGAGGTGTTGTTATGTAACGTTATATGTCGCAAATATATTACATACATCCGTAACGAGTTACATGTGTGAACCTTACCAGTGAAATATATGTACATACCATCAGTAGTATCCAAATATCAACAACAAATTCAAACAATGAAATTATACAGTGATAAAAATGTACAGCAATTATTTTACTAAAATTGTCTGTTAATAATGTAAAGCCAGTTGGTATAACCGGTTAATGAAAGCTGAGTAAAAATAACGGTTCGTTTTCATTAAGTTATCTCAACAAACAATTATGCGGGTTCACAGTGTACTTTGGCACGATTCGTTTGGTCGTACATTACAATTAAAACAAAAATGAGAACAGGCAAAAACACACTTCTAAATATAATTGTTATAGACTAGCATCACAAGCAGCCAACATGTTTTACCGAGTAAAAAATTGTTTTCTTCAAAGCGTTACCGAACAAGAGCTTTGGACTTTGTATTCTCGCAGAGAGCGACACAATAATTAAACGCATACCGCGCTTACAACAACTGGCTTCTCGTAAATCAACTTACACTGTATTCATAAAGCGTATATGTACAAATATTACTACATATTAGGACAAATCACAAATATAAATAAATCTATTGCTCTTCTACAATTAATTCTGTCAAATATTCACTCTTTTTCATTATAAACCATTGTTTACTATATATTAGCAATATTATATACTATAGTCATAATTCTAGAAAATAAAACATGTTTATTTCTAATACTGCATGATTATTCCAAATAGTAATTTAAATTTTATGTGACAAAATAAATTTTAGTTTGAATGAACGTAGTTTGTTGTGTTCTACATTTGTATTTTTGTATCTTTTTGTTTTGGACTGGGCGGGGTGGGGGGACTATGACAAATGCATGCGACAGTCAATTATAAAAGAGTCGGTACAGTGATGTGGCGGCTCGGTATGTACATCGGAGCTTCGTCGTTAGTGCAATGTGAATGATGGCGGTAGGTTAGCTAGTAAATGAGCCAGGAAACTAAGAGAGGTCCCGTAACAGCTGGCGAGATCACTGACAACCACGCATCGCTCACTGGCACACACAGCACAATGAAACACTGAGCACAGAAATCCTAAGAACATATACACAGAGCAATGCCTTGCAAGTAGTGGAAGTGCAGTAGATCTGTTTAATAAATATGTGCATCTAATTGTACCATAATTTCTCACGTGATAACGTCAATGTTTCAAAATAAATATCAGACATTTGTTGATTTATGTAGTTACAAGAAAAATCTTTAAATTATAAAATATGTAGTATCTAACATAATGTGTGCTTGCAATTCATAAAGAACAGCAGGTACCGTTTGCAATTGAAATAATTGTAAATTCTGACTAACAGTCGTTAAGAGTTGTGGAACTCCTAATCCTCAATCAACTGAATTAATTCTTCTACTTGACGACGAGAGAGTTAAATATTAGCATATTTGTTTTTAATTTATTCTCTATACTCCCTACAAGGTGTATGTAGGTTTACAGTACCTCAGGATTTTAATACCAACTGTAACAATTATCTTAGCAAAATTTTTTGTTCGTATACCTCGGTGAGCGTTGACAATTGATGTGGGTCTTGACGGGCTGCTCATGATATATGAGCATTAGTATATAAAGTGCTTCTGTATGGTTTCAGAGTTTTGTTTTTGTAATTGCAAATATCCTTGACCACCTGAATACAACATACAGACCTCTCTTCAGGACCCTTGTTTTTAATATTTATGTGAAATTCACCCAAAGGCAACACACAACATGAATTAACTGCAAATAAAATAAAATATGGAGAGAAATTTCATTTTCCTTTTTTGCTTAACTACTAAACTAATCTATACAATATTACTTTGTCTTGAAAATGACATCTTTATCAATCTAATTTCAATTGTAAATAAATTTAAAACATGTATTTATTTACTATGAGTTTTGTTTGAATAATTTTAGAAAATTTCTTTGTTGAATGCGTAAACAAAAGGTTCAAGTGAAACTTGCACAGTCCGTACGTTAGAGGACAACATGGAATGCAGACAAAGTGTTTTCTTATACGTATATCGAACGAGCCAGCGGTCTGCCGCGCTACCGGTATCGTGGTGTTACTTGTGGTGGCAGCAACAAGAACAGCCGTCCGCGACCCGGGAATTACTTATAAAACTGTCAGAAGCAAGCGGATTTGTGGACTTCGGTCAGTGGAAATCGTTTACGGGGATTATACGCGTCTCGCACACATGTCACTCTGTCCACGGCTCAGCGTGTCTGACAGATATTGGCAGCAAAAAAGATTGTCGAAAAAAAGTCACAAAACCACGTGCACATACCGAACACAGGTTTAAAATTGGGTTAACTACCGCTGTTGCCTCAACCAGTGTCAGATTCAAGTAAATTGTGCGGAAGGATATACCACTTCAGTTTCGATTATCTGGAAATGTTTGAGCACAATGAGCGGTGGTATATCGATATATTAAATGAACCCTACACAGAGAATAAATACTAAAATGTGTGCTTAAAAAACTTTCTATGTCAATTAAATACATATAAAAATATTTATTTCTGAGAATGACTTTAATTTCTTGCTGAGTTAAAACAAATTACTGACAACCAACAAAGTCTTGTACAGCTATAGAATGAGTTAGCATACCCATACATAAGTTTAAGTTTTTAGTAAAGGGGTCGGCTAGTTTAGCCAATGGAAAGGAATAATGTATATGTAGGTATGCGTAAATACGTGCATTTTATAAACAATTTATTGAAATATGCTCTTGAGTGACGTAAACATAATTAAAGTATTTTATAACATGCTTTATTAAATGTTCGTACTATATTTTGCAACATTCATTTTAATGAGGGACTTGGTGTATTTGGTAATTATATCCAATAATAGCTAATAACGACATACAGTCCCCGATAGCTGTATGTTAATAACTCATCGCTGTTGCATCACTTAGCATAAAACCAATCAACTAAACGCGTTTCGCTTCAATTATGTATTCCATATTCGATAGCAAATTAGAGCACATACACATATTCATACATACAAGTAAACACACATTCAAACGCGGTAATTACTATATGGCTCTATATTCCATCATCTTCTGAATAAACATATGTACCCTACATATTTCAAATGCTACATTTTCCTTTATGGATACTAATAAACAAAATGTTTTATTATATTAGGTTTGTTTTGAAAAAAATTAGCCATATAGATAATTTTTTACAAAACGTATATACATGTACTAATCTTAGAATTGGTGTATACTTTTCATCAAATTTATTTTGAAGCTATTTAGTAGCCGTAAGGTTGAATATTTGTGCGTGCGACAACAGAATACGGTGGATTATCATTTGAAAGTCATAATCCGTGGCTATTGCTCATAAGTATGCATATTGCTTCATCGGTATGTATTATCTAGATACATATGACCATGCAGGAACACGCATCGAGCAATAATCTGCATACCGGGTCAGTCCGCTACGGTCATACACGGGGACCGTTGATAAAAGACACATATGCTGATACCATGCACGACGTTGTCTCGGCATTTACTGTATGATACGAAATTCTTCTTTTCATATCCCCTCGTATGTTCCTCATACTTCATACCGCCCACTCCGTAATGCTAGAATATCTGCATTACCTAACCATACGTACCAAATACAACTCACATTGCATTCTGTATCGCAACCAACCCTCATGCTATTGTTCATATTTTGTTTTTTCCATGTACACAAATACGTTCCTGTATTATTAGCATTATCTCTTTTCATGTGTGCAGGAAAAATAATTTTCCAGGATACATACAGAAATTTTAATGTGTTTCTCTGTTTTTATTTGTGAAAATAGCCCCGTGTACTACTGATAAGTCAGTTTATATTATCCGTGTTAAGCCATACAGAAAGAAGAGATTATGTCAGTATTTTTAAAAATGTTTTGTGTACACAAAGTGATTGTTAATTTTTTTTTAAATCTTTGTTACTTTTTCGGTACTTCATTCGGACTAAATTATGAAATTTGTGAATATGCGAATACTGTGTGTTTTTTTGTTAATATTAAATTTTTATTTTAGCAATAAATTTTATATCACAAAGTATTATACGTAAATGTAAATATTTAATTAGATATGAAAATTATTTCAACGACGAATAATACGGTATAAAATTTTAATCAACAATATAGTGTATATTTTGTTTTTTTATGGGCATGTTATATAAAATTTATATTTTTATATGACTCTTCATCCTATATTTTTATCCTAACACTATTTTTTCCGGCATTTTTTGTTGTTGCCTTACCTTTTAACATTTTCATATTAATGGATGGTTTAAAACTTCTACAAAAAATAACAGAGTGGATTAGAAAATTTTAAATTTGTTTTTCTGGGATTGGGTGCTAATATTCTGAGGAGGATTGTGACTGTCGCAATACTTTTGTTTATAACATGTCATTTAGTAAACATTTTATCTAATAACTGGCTCATATATTTTTAATACGATAATGAAAGATTTATGACATATTTTTTGCAAGATATTCCCGTATTAACTGAGTACTAAGTTTAACATTATGATTCCAGTTGGTTCGACAAGGTGTCATACCATTAGGGTCACAATTTGACAATGAATTACAAATCTCCAATGAATTGTCCCCATTCTTTTCGATTTGCTTCGCCGTGTTATGAAAAATATATGCGAAGGCTTCGATAAATGTCTGGCGTAAAGATAAAAGTTAGCTCGAATATATCATCTTGCAAAAATAAATGGCATGCTATGTACTTTAAGATCATCTATTTGTAATTTGACAAAAACATTTAATTTCTAAAATGATTGAGCTATTATATTCGTCCGTTTTTCTGCCGCATTCTGTATTCAGTTTCATAGCAACAGACACAATTGTTTTGTTTTATTTTATTTTGTGAATCCTCGTGCTTTAGCGGTTAAATTGCAGTAGCTTTTCAACAATGTTTGATATCAAACACGTGACGCACATGGGATATTGCAATTTTTATTATGTTTGATTTTTAACTATAGTAGAAAATTATATTTGCTGAACTTTTTATATTCTCTCAGGGAATACACGTGTATCTGTCTCGTTTGTCATTGTGCAATAGGAGGAATATAACTGTATATTGTCTGCACACAAATTATTGATATTGTTCAGTTTTGTGTTATTTAATAAACGTTTATCTGTTCCATTGAGACAATTTCATTACTTTGCATATTTTCTATAAATTCTATAAAATTTATATGAACCATGTTTTATATTCAACACTTGCAATACTTAACCTGCTTTTCTGTATCTTAACAAAAGTATGTCCCGTTGCAAATTACCTTACAGTAAAACTAAAGTAAGAAAACCAAGAAATTGTCAATTATATTTACATTAATACACGGCAAAATAAACTCGTATAATCTTTTTTTCCACATTTCCATTGACCGTAATAAAATTACTTATTTTATAAAAAAATGTGTATACCACAATAAATTATCTTCTGTATCCTTTTCCTTTTCTTACATGTTCCTGCAGAGACTTCATTCCAATTTGTTCTTAAATAACAGCAATAAATATAACGGAGAAACATGAAAAACATTTTATTAGAAAATTCCTGTAAAAGTTATTGTTCCTCAGTACATTATACCGAGCGTTATTTCTAACTTACATTCTGCCATTTCCGCCGGAAATGGCCCAGAAAATTGCCGAAGGAATTCATTTATCTTTCCACTGAAATGTTTTCCTAACCTTCGTTGTGTACCATTATTAATTGCAAATAAGCCGTTATAATAATAATAGTTCGGTGATTCGATCTAATGTTTCAACAGAAGTACATATTTTATTATTAGTATAGTGGATTTTATATACTTATATGTTCAGTTGTATCAATCATGGCCATGACCGTTTATTAAAAGAACTTAATTAGTATCAACGTTTATTTTATTTACAGTATCCGTATAATGCAGGAGATTTACATACATTAAATTTAAATTAATTGTATTTAAATACAGTTTATTATGTTAAAACAAATATTTATCAAATAATGAAATGTATATTTTATTATTGCGACAGCTAAGGAATGTTAAATATATATAGATAGCTGCCAACTGAATCTGTATTCGGTGAAGTCATTAATCCAGTGACAGGAATATTTCTTCCGTCGTTGCCTGATAAAAACTATTTAAATTATGACGTCCGTCTCCGTTTAAAAAACGTTTGGAGCACTCGCTCGCGTCCTCCGCCACGGCCATCGCCGCCGGCGCCACCACCGCCATCGCCGGGCTCTCATGATCCTAATGTACATGTCAAAAGTGTTATGCTACTTGTCACATTTGTTATTTTTTCAGGTCTGATAAAATAAACGTTGTATTTGGTTTCTCGCACATGGTTAGCGAGTCAACAAGGCACTGACATATTCATACATTTGTCACCAGCAGTTGGCAACGGTTTTGGATACCGAATGAAATATTCTACGCTATCAGCAACTTCAAAGCACTGAAATCTCGTTACACCACCTAGGATATATGACTGGAAATCTGTTTACGGGTACATGCTACTGTTGTCTTTTTGTGAACTCTGCATTCTCTTCATAAAAACGTCACAGCAGGCACTCATAACTCCACGCTGTTCTCTCCGTTCAACTAACTCACAATGTATGTGATGACGCGACTCGCGCGCTGGCCTTGTTGCAAGCAACAGTGGCACACAGATATTTTCATTAGCTTTTTATGTTTGTAATATTCGTTTATTATCATTCTTTATTTCGACACCGCCATTTGTCATATCCCGGTATGAGAAGATGTGTTCAGCATACTGAAATTGCTTCATAAACTTACTGTTGCTTTTAGCCTGACTGACTCATTTACTCAACGTGTTCCATTATGTCGACAGAATAGTGTTTATTTTTAATTGAAGTAGAAAATTAATTTTAGTCATTCTGAAAATAATTGTGAAACTAAAATTCCAGTTATATACATATATCAGTAGTTACTATGCAGATTTAAATAAATGGAAATTAAAAAAAACGTGAGACCTGTAACTATATAAATGGAAATATAGTCAAAATACGTAAATCATAGTGAAATAAGCGAAACGGTCAAGGAAGTTTTCGTTCTTTTTTGAATAGCCATTAATAATGAAGACAGCATATAAAAATAAAACATCATTTTTAAAATAGACCGCATTTTAGAATAACAACCATTATTTTGTGATTCTGTTATTAAAGAATGTGGGCCTATATCTGTCAACAGGATATAGTAAACTATAGCTTTATAGATTTGATGGCTTGTGCCAAGCATTATGCGGCCCAATAAAAACTGTTGTATGCATAAATTATAAGTTTACATATAAAAAAAGATACAGCAATGCGTTCGAACTTTATATTATTAGTATTTGCCTTTCCAATTTTATTTAAAAAAATGATATATCAAAAAGGACATAAAATTTTTTACCATCACATCTTGTGTCATCTGTAAAAGCATTAGATACCACTATTTCCGTCCAAGTCCATCAAAGTCACCCCAATTCTGAGGGGTTTCACCCCAAAATCCATTTGTAACACTAAGTACGCCTATGAATTTCTGTTAGAGAACCTGACATTCCATCTATCGCCGCCACTGTGAAAAGATACATATGTGTTAATCAACACTTGACAGCTTACAGTTCTCTATAAACTTGTACATTTACGTTCATAATAAATTAAACCTTATACAGATTTTATTCATTTTTGCTACAAAGTTCAAAGTATATGACAAAACGTAGATTTGGATAAAGTTTCATCCTTTGAAACTGTTGGAAAATTATAATATTTCGGCTTAAAATATACACACAGATACAACATAAATCTGGGGAAGTGATTTTTAATGTTTTGAAAATGACAAGTTCCGTCGCAAGATAAGTATGATTCTAATTCCTGTGCTGCGGACTCGGAGCGTATGTTGCGGACGAAAGTTTTGCAGCATTCTAGCAGAAACTTTAAGCGCTCTTCTGTTTTGGCTCACATAAAAATTCCAGAGACATGATCTCTTATTTAACGTTATAAATGTGCCACGTCCACCTGTCATATGGAGTCGAGATCAAAGTTCGTAGCGTAGAGTTTCCACGAGAAAAAGCTAGGAATGAAATTGTCCGGTTGCTAACCTCGTTTCAAAAGTGCGGCCATTACTTATATGATTTCCCACGAGTGCGGCTCTGTAAAAGCACCGTTTTCATGGACATTTGTGCAATGCGCACGCGCATTCATTCATATAACGTGCGCTGGTAATTTCGTAACGTGATACGCCGCACGGGATTGCGTTTCCAAATAATCAAATATAGCGAAAATAGGAAAGACCTACTGGGAACGAACCGAACCGAACCTGCTAGTACGTGCACTGCTAAACGGCTGCCTGCGGATTTCACACGGATTTTGATGAGTCACGCAGTCTCCTTTTGTTTGGGGCCAACGTTGGATCGTTCATTTCAGTGGAATGTTATAGAAAAGTTACCCGCACATTTATTTCATTTTGATATCCAGCTTCTTTTACGTGCTGGTTTATGTAATTCAAGTTATATTTTATTTTAGAAACTTGCATATCATGCTATCGTATATAAATTGACACAATTAGATTGCTAAGCACTAGGCTCTCAAGTATTCTACAGAAATCCTATACAAATTGATGACACCGTTACTGTCTCATTACATTATTCTATACGCTTCACACGAGGAATCTTCAGTGCCCTGAGTATGTTATCTAATATATGTATGAATCTAATTCACCTTAATCTATATAATAGCATTTGAATTTTAGTTTGATACGTAGCACAGCGTTGCCACGCCTAACCATCGTTGACTTTCTCCACGATAATTAACAAGACAACATCAACTTATCCTTTAAGTAGTCTTATCACAGACAACGGCAACCGGATTTAATATCGTCTGATATGTTTGATACGCGAATGAAACCAAGGTGACACTTTGCTACAACTATAAGTCCTAAAAAGATTACGATGACATAATCTGATTGACGTTAGACGCATTAAGACATCACGAATAACAAGCGCCGATCTAGCACTGTTGAGGTGGAGATCTTGACTGCCGCACTCCACTCACGTTACCGCACTCTCTGCACTTGCCTGCACGCGTTCAACGTCGCTATTGGACAACGTGCGTATTTTTAGCCTAGACGGGGGAATTATATCTGTTAAATATATTTATTCTTTCTCTGACATTTGAAATGTGGTTTCCTGCAACTATGTTTTGAAAATGCGCTAAGCACGTAGCGGACATCTCAATTTATTACTCGTTGTATTTTTACATCCGTCGTGGATACGAAATCGCAAACGCATACCTCACAAATTCGTAACATTTTCAAATGAATGTAGAATGGAATTTTTATAATTAAAGTTTAATTCGGTACAGATTAATTGTACAGAGATTGTTCACAATAATATTTCAGCGGATACACATGAACTAATCACGTTAATAAAAAGTAAGTGAAATTTTCTTTGGCTATATTTCAATATGTTATTAAAGAAAGAAGCTATTGTGACTTTACGGCTGTATAAAAGATAATCTTCGCTTTTTATATTCGATTTCCTTTTATCGTTAAAAGTACAATGTTGTATCAATACATTTAATAATATATGCTTGGCTTAAAATTCTGTCGTCTAGACCAGTAAATTCTGCTTCGAAGGTGCGTGGTTTTTTTAGGGTTCCATAAACTTCATTTTACTTCATCTGTATAGGGCTTGGTGGCATCACACAAGGAAAAAAATATCAAATAATGTTCGTGTCGTAAATAAACAAAGTTGAACTGATCAGCTGTAATCCTATGAGGACTGAATATTGATCTCCTTATTAGAGTAGCTTCGATCAGATACGCCAATACACCCGCCCCCCTCCCATCTAGAGTGTACGGTGGGCCTGTGTCTGGTCGGCTATACCAACGTGGGCATTACACCAAGATAAAACATATTAGTTCCGTAATATGCGTCTGATAACAGTGCCATTGCGGTTCGGCCCGTTTCGTTACAATGTGCCTCATAATTGCTTCCTTCCACTGTCGAATTTTCAACTAGAAGGGGAGCCATGCGATACCAGCAACGTATTTTGCAATATTGGTAGCACTGATGTCGAATACTTAATGAGAATATAGTGTCACAGGTAATTTGTATTTAACAATAAATTACAGCACTAGCCAAAAAGAAACTAGATGAGAATATAGTGTCAGAGTTAATTTGTATTTAACAATACATTACAGCACTAGCCAAAAAGAAACTAGAAATGTAGATTACTAAATATTTTTTATTATGAATAAAATATCCACGCAATTTGTCAAGTATTTTTAATCAACGTGAAATATTTCCATTTATTTCATGTTTACCACAAAGAATTATATCATATAAATGTTGAACGAAGCAAAAAATAAATTTATATTAATATAATATTGTGCTGTAATTACATAACAAATTCATAAGCATGTCGTTAAAATCGTTGCATTCGAAATAAAAATTCTTTTCATGTTCATTTTCAACAATGCGACCTTCAACAATCGTTAATGATGAGACGATAGCAATAATCAACCATTTGCTACTTAGTTTTGCGAAACTTATTAAATCAAGATGGCGCAGTTAAGCAGCTCTTATTGCTCGATATTTAAATGCAATTAGCAATTATCCCGTTTAAGCTAGCGGCATTTATTTCAAATTTGCAACAGTGATTATTGCCCATTAGGGGAATTGGAAAAAGGCCAAATTATAACACGGACGGCTTACGCAAAGTTTTATGTTATTTTCTTCCGTTTTTAATTCTACTTAGAATTAGGGAAGATAAGAATAATGAAAGTATAAAGAAATATTATGGTTTAACGTAAAGCAATTTTTTCTTGCTCTTATTATAATTACATTATTGCTTTATTTAAATATTATCTATGCTACAAAACAAAAATTATACATATGTTATAGATCGAATACAGTTCGAATTTCTACATATTTCAGTTATTTATAAATTCAATGACGAATTCAAGATTTTAAGTGAACAGGGTATTAAATCGAAAAGATTACTTCACAGAGTATCATATATGCACTTTAGCTTTAATTTTAATTATTATTCTTGAAGAGATAATTACAACGAATTTAATTTGATATTCTGCGTTCTAGAAAGTTTTTAATTAGAATATTTTTAATTTCTTTCATTTAGCATAAATTGTTTTCATTCCACAGGATGAAGGAACATTTCTATAACGAGAAACGAAATCTGCAAAGCATATTACGAATTCATTTATTAAATCTTCTTTTCTTTTTTTCAGGTCAGAATCATGTCTGCTATCCTTGTATTTCGGTTGACGTGTAATGTATTGAAAAAAGATACAAACATTATAATATAAGTAAATATATTACTCTATATTATAATGGTATACTGTTAGATTTTTGCATATTACATTATTCTCAGCTTTAGTATATGTATAGTTAATTATTTGTATACATATTAAACAACTACAATAATTCTGTTGTCGTGAACCTATCTAAGGTGTAAGATCAAAGTGAAATCAAGTTAGCTACAGAATGTATGTGAAACACTATAGACGAGTTGATTGGCTTGTTACCTAATTAATACATCTTTAATTAAACCAGACATACATACACTGCATTCCTTAACATCCTGGCGTCGATTAAATCTACAGGTCTGCTAATGTAATACCGAGTACCTATGTGAAACTATTTGTATATGTATGTGAAGCACTCGAATAACGTTTCACATCCATGTATACATGTATGTGTGTGTGTGTATTCGGATAGATATTTGCGGATTTACATGTATCTTGTG
>JAGJTL010000039.1:4524902-4538746 GCA_022063505.1 Calosoma granatense
ATTCCTCTAATCTATTTCACAATATCAACATTACTGATTCGGGTATATGATAAACGCTACCTACTTCAAATATCGCTAATTGCGAACTGAAACTCTCCTTAAAATTACCCAAACTTCCTCAACCCGTCAGAGCAAAAGCACGAGGCTCTTAAACTAGTTCATCTCTAAACACTGGTCACTATGAAACTAATTTGCGCACAAACATTTCGTAACTTTGACAATGTGAACCCACCCTGAAGGTAACGCCTATGTATGTACCCGATACCGGATACCGGATATAGCATCACCGCAGTTTCGCACAGACCGTCCTTCCGGTCTCGTGTCTATATATCGCGTACGTTCATAAACGGCCATCTTCAATTGTTCAACCGTTATTAACGTGCATAATACTGGCTGACGTTGTAATTTGATCACGGCCGGCAAAGGCAGATACTGTATTACCGGCACACACATGATATCTAGCGATAATGACTGACAGCATTGTCATTGTATTGTTGTTGTAATTTCGTGATTGTGATAATATTGAACATATTGGAACTGTCCCGTTCATGACATGTTGTATAGCATCCACTGACATGAAAATATTACTCGTTAGTTATTTGTACATCATGATGTTTGACCATGTTGTGCTATCATATTACAGGGCTATATATGTATATCAGCCTGGATTTAATTACTAACACGGGGTGATAATACAATATACAGAATCAAATATTGACATACACCTTTGTATAGATAGCATGTGAAGAACATTGCATTTCAAGTGAACTATTTGAAATAAATACATTTATTACATTGAGTAATATGTACTGTCATATATTTATTACTAATTGCTGGACATTTTTCTGTTCAAGTAACACATAACGAACGTAATTATTTGTAACAGATATATACGGCCGTTGCTTTGAATATATCAGAAAAATTATAAACTGAACTTAATGATCCAAAACTTATCCAATTTGTAACTTTCAAACTTTAAATTGTATCAAATTTCATCTGAACGAAAATCATTTGTAGCGATAATATTAAACTGTTAAAGATACTTCTCATGTTTACAAAACTTTGTATTTTGAAGCAAAGAAAAATTTACATTCATGTATTTTGTTAACATTTTTGTAATAATTTTTCCGTGTATTTTATTGGGTTTAATTAGTAAAAAAAGTTATTGTAAATATCAGAAAAAATTTTGACAAACAGTGAGCAAATTTCTCTCTGCGTTAAACACAGTTTTTAAATCAATTATTGATATTTCTGCATAATACAGTTTGTCTCAAATGAATGTTCTACTCATTATGTAAATCATAGAATATGTTTTTGTACATATTACATAAATTTATGTACAGTAGTATCGACAGTAAAGCTATATATTTTAATTTTAAGTTTATTTAAATAAATCTGAAATAAACACATTGTTTTGAACATCCTGTTTACATTTGTATTATATAATTAAATTTACCGTTGGCAATATTATGAATTTTCATTTTTGACATTCGCATGATGGTAAATGTTTTTTTTTATATAAAATTACATTACTAAAATAAATACCAACTGATTTAAATAAATACATAATTTCAATACTTTCCGCAGTTATAATTTTCAGATGTTAAAATAAAAAGAATTTATCGACTGATACTAAAAATATTGTTCTGTACAAATATAGGTCAATATGAAGAATGATGAATATTGCTGAAATATTGTACTGTTTCAATAAAATAAATAGCTTACTACAATGGACGATTTATTTCCGTTAAATGTCGTCTATCAATTTTGATTTAATACTGCAGGAAATATACTGAAAACAGATAAAATACAATGTTTGTCAGCAGTAAGTAACTTTATTTCCAAAAAATCATTTTAAGATCAACAATTTCTAACTACGAGAAACTTTTCTGCTTTGTCAAGTGTTTCCTTCATGTTCTACTGACTTCATTTACTGGTTCGAACCGGATGATTAGCATTCAGTGTCTAATCAGAGAGCTTGGTAATTATTTTCGATTCTGAAACAATTCTCTCGTTCATAACAATGTACTTTTAAAGCTACGAAACAGAGGAGAAAACTCTGTCGTTCATCGGCGTCTGACGTCTGTTAAAACTGAAATCATTTTCTCAGCTAGTTAAAGAACTTTAAAGCTGTCTTACCACAGCGATCACGTAAAAAAAGTTTTCAGGAAAAGTAGTAAGTGTGTGTAGAGCGTGAAGACTGCAGGCTGTTTAACACCGTTGGCAACACTGTGTGTAATTATTTGGCCGCTCTGTTGTGTTTCAGTTGGCAGGCCTGTTCTCTGAAGCTTGCCCCAAAGGGACTTGCAGGTTAAATCCCGAATATAGCCCTCTGTTGGCGTGTATCGTTGGCTTGTCGGGATTTCACACGGTCAAAATGGGAAACAATTCTGGATGTTTGTAAACAGCTACTGTATATGTGAGTGCGTGTGTGTGTGCTTGTGTGAACTACTGTCGACTTTACATAAATCATTGTATGTATGTGAGTGCTAACTAAAAGTGCTTTTCTCTGTACATACACGTACCTGTACCTGTACCTTAAGTATTATTTTTGGTTACATTTGTTTTTCATTAAACAATTATTGACTAACAAACTCATAATATACTTTTAAATGTATATAAGTTAAAACGTATGTGAATGCATACACGTATATATAAACTGATTTAGACAACACAATATTATTAAATGATTTATAGTACGTGCAAAAATATACCAGTAATATGTCCATTGCTGAAAATATTTATTTTTATTTATTTTAATTACTGATGACAACGTATTTTTCCTGGTTAATGAATCTGAAAGTAGAAAATGAAAATAAATACATGTTTGTTGACAGCTCAGCATATAAACAGAACTGAAATTCATAAGTCATTTTTCAAAAAATAAAACATCAAGTTCAGAACTGTTAGCTGTCAGGAGCACAGGTTGATAAAGTAAGGCAGAGTTAGAAATAGTAATAATAGTTGTAGGTAGAGTGCTAGCACTACTAGATGAATTCAGACATGACTGTAGTCATTTATAATATGTTTACATATGTTAAACGACTGTCAGTGAATTCGTGAAACAAACAGATAATGGTAAAAACTACTAATATAACATATTCAATTACCGTCCCTCTTAGAATCCTACTGATTACAAAAGATGATTAGTATATTGATCACAATAAAACAGAGGAAATTCTGATACCAGTAGTGAAACATGTATCTCATTATACATGTGCTATTTCCGTGTAATCACATGCAGTTACTCTATGTAGAGTACAACTAGCCAAACTGACAAAGTCCTTTGGTAGTAACCACAGCAACTAGCATGTCGACTGGCGCCGGGACATTACCATAGCTTTGCACATCTTAACCCTTCGCTGTTTACCAACACGAGTGCCAGTGTGCATGTATCGAATAATTAACCCCTCAGTTCCTCAGGAAGTGTCAGCGACACCGGCCACCATGTCTGACAGCATCTACATGAAGAAGATTGTTTCAACTGATACTCCACTTTGGTCTCTACACATATCTGTCTCGCTCACTCCCCCCAGTAAAAGCATATCTCTCCCTCTCTCTACACTGTTCTATCTAATATCGGTTCGTCAACAATAAAAAGTATTTTTGATGGCCACTGCCTTGTTTGGAAAACGAAGCAATTAATTTCATTGTAGTGATAAGTAGCGTTGATCCTTTGTCTATTTTTTAACTAATGTTTTCATCTTTTGCTTCCATTACTTTTAAATTTATTCTCATGTACATTTGAATGGAAACCATAGTAAAGATGTACCTGTTGGCATATTTGATACTGATAACGATTTTTTTAAGAAGAGAAATTTTTTATTCCTTGTTTCATTTTTTCTAGCAGCTAATGAAGAACTAAAATACATTTCTGTTGTAACTGAAATCAGTGACTTCTCTAAAACAATGTTAGTATTATGTGTTATAATATTTAGAGTAAAAAATAACACAAAGTTAAAGTAACCACAATTTCTTACACTCATTATGAAGATGGTAATTAAATTTATACCAGAAAATTAACTTCTTGCAGAAAACTAATTTTATTCATATGAAACTTCATGTTTGTACCACACAACTAAACTAAACTACATTAGTACATTTCCTTACACTTGTAAAATGAAGTGTTTATTTCAGTAACAGAACGCCAGAGATTACAAAACTGAAACAATTTCTACATTAAAATGTACATTTTATTTCCGTGAGAGAAAATTAAGGCGATAAAAGGGACCTAATGCTTTTAAAACCTTAAAGTTTGTTCTGTGTTTTACGCTTCGCAAGTTTCTAGGATTTGAAGTTTAGTGTTCAAAGAAAAACATGTGGAATTAAAAGTAAACACTTTCGGCATTTCAGTTTACTTGCAACGTGTAACGGAAGAGTGAACGACGAAAACACTGCTGCCAACCTATGAACAATAATACTAACAGTGATTGTGTTTAGTTTTCCCCCAGTTACCACAGCGAAATGTGAATGACATTACGTGTAAAATAAAAGCCGAACATGAGCTTAGATATCAGTGTATTGTTAGTGAAAACAAGATTTGTTTTCTTACTAGTAGCAAGTATTGCCTTTAAAATAATATAAAACATCTGCTAATATATTGTAATAACAACTTATAGTTCTCTGTTTCCAAATATTAACAAACATATTAATTGTTTTTATAGAAATATTAATTCATTCGGTAATACAGATATTATCATTTTAAATAACTTTAGACGAGTAAAACATCATAATGTTTAAAAATAAATAGATTAGACATTGCGTAACACAAATAAGTGTTATCTATAAACTGATTATTTGACCATATAATCTAGGCAGGTAGTGTTCGTTTAGAACTTCGTCAGTACGAGTTTAGCTATCAATCGATAACATTCTTGGTTCATAATATTTTGTAGTATATTATAACAATTTATTAAGCAAATCAGAAATAAGATTCGGTCTGTTATTTGTGCTCGTTTTTAAAATTATTTGTTGACATTTAGCATATTTTTAAAACCACCGACGTAGCTGAATATAATTTTCTACATTTTCAAGGTAAGTTTTGAAAAATATATTTAATATACATGTTATGAAAAGTATTTCTGGGTTATATTTTTCTTTCGTGTTATAAATGTGTAAGCTTAAATCAGGTGCGTTATTCATAAATATAAAGCAATATACCAGGAATTTTCTATTAGTGACACACAAACTGCATCAGCAGATTACAGAAAATGATAAAAACAAATTAGATAAGTAGTTCAAATAACTTATTGGTCTATATATAAAAGCAAATAAATAAATTATAAAATAAACTTATAAAGAATACATTAAATTTTCTGTATTAAGTCATTCCCAAATGTGAATAGATATTTTATGAAAATTATTTGTACATATTCAGTTCAGTTTAGGTAATAATATTGCTTACATGTAAAATGTACTATATATCTTTAAATTCTCAAGTAGAAATATTGTATATATGTGTATATTCAATTACAAATATTATTAAGTACGTATATTTCATTTATCATTTGCTGCAAGTAAAACATACAGTAATTCTCGCATTTATCATTCGTGGTGCCTGGTGTTGCGATAAAGAAGAGAAATACTTGTGTAATCATTGATTTGTAAAGGGAATTTACAAAACATTAGCGAGATCCAGACACTGGCTGTTGTTGGTTGGTACCCCTGCGTGAGTAATGGATGTCGCTGTTGTCGCCCATGAACATCCACTGAAACAAAACAACGCAGTGTGTAATTTAGACAAATGATTTCGCTGTCGCCCGTCTGTCAGTTTGTGTCAGCCATATCCCCAGCTCCCCAAGTCCGTTAATTATTTCTTGGAAGTCTTTCTTAATTTTTTACCACTGTGTTGTGTTTTTGTATCGAAGATGCTTTTAACTTGAAAATAAAGTCATTTGAATATTTACACGGCCTTTTACCTTACCGAAGCTAGTTTCTCTCCAATGTTTAGAATGACTAACATCTTACTGGTCAAAATATTCTGCATTTATTTTTCAAAACATATTTTTATCTGATGTTTTCAGTAAGTAGTACTCATTAGTTAATGTCTTTTCGCCAATGACTTATTTCTATTTTATCACTATAATGATAACATCAGTAGTTTTCCTTGAATGGGATTTTATTTACTTGAAACTAATTGTTTTTAAATGTTTTTATATTATGTACTAATGGTGGCTTTAAGCAAAAAAAAAGTAATTTGCTCAAACAATAATATCATAAGTAAATAGATATTTCTGTAACAATATTTCAACGTTAATCATTTTTAAAATACATTTCCAATTTATACATTTTCTATATTATGGAATTTTAGAAAATAGTTTAAAAAGAGAATTAGTCTTGTAGTTATATATTACTATTATAACTACTACTAAACCATATTAATTTAATAAATATAAAAGTCTTAATTATAATGTTCTTGTATGTGTACAAAAATTGTTATTTAAAATATGTATCTACATATCTAAGGTAAAATCTTATCAGAAATATTGTCGTATAAAATTTTTTAAAAAATCCTAATAGTTTTTCTTTTATTACAATTGGGTAAATATAATTTCCACTGATTGAATGATCAAATATTGAATAAGTAAGTAATTAATTATAATACACTTTGGTTCACACATACATTCAAATACAGTTACTACCCGATATAAACAACATATTGCTACCAATTTCAATTTTTAAAATTGTTTATAAAGTTGCTTATTTGGTTAATAATCTTGTGTACTATGAGTTTTTCTTGCTTTATTTTAAATATATAGGTAGATATTTGTTTGACAAGTTTAAATGCTTAAAATACATACTGTGATAAAATAATCCACAGTATTACAGAACACTATCTTAAACAAACATTGAAAATTGCAAGTGCAAAAGTAAATAGACTTTTATCAACATTTGTTAGTGTAGCAAAACAAATTCGAATATATGTACGTGTATCTATAGGAGTACTAGGTAACCAGTTACCGGATATGGAAGAGTCACATTTATTTCGTCATGGTTTTCTAATTAAACGCATGGTGTGCTGTAACCACTTCGTTGGCCGCACCATCACCGTTGCGTCGGGACGCTTGTCGCGTTACTTATTTCAAGTCGTAACGTAGGTAATTAGTCGCGGTCCGACGTCGTGTCAGCCGTCTCGTTGCTTCGACACGCCGACGCCTGACATTTTCATTCACTGAACTCTGCATCCACAAGGATTTCAAAGTTTGTTTTCCACGGTCACCACGATAAAACCGTTGTTAATTTGTGTTTTTAATAAAGAATACATTCTTGTCCTGTCTTGAGCTGTATACCATGAAATGAATGACACTCTTTGCAATGTTTCAATTAAACCAGAAAAAAATATCTGGATGTCTTTTTTAATAAGACAATCCTTACTCTACAGTTTTAGTTTGCAACTGACAAATTTTCAATTTTAGCCTGAACAACGAATGTAATTAAATATTATATTTCTTTATTTCTATTATCGACAAAGAATTTAAATTATATTTTGTTGAGGCATGACGGTAAAATAAAATAAATTTTATTTTATATAGTATACATATAAATATGTACACGTATTTCAGCACTATTATTATCGCCGAGTTAATTATATAATTTATCTAAAGTACTTAGTTTGTACTTGATATTTACTCGTATAAATTCAATGGAATTGAAAACATACAATAAGTATACTTGAACATGTACGTCATAAATGTGCCGATATTTTTAATATCAGATTAAAATCTCTTGAACTTTTTGCTGCACATAAAAATACCTTGGAAATATTTATGAAACGCCGTGTAATTCATAGCAATCGAGAAAAGAAGTTTCAGTGGCGTTTTCAAAACGTCAGACGTCTCGTACAGTTCCGAAGAACTTTGATAAGAAATTGCCAGTACAATTACATGACAGACGTACTGGAAATGAAGTCTCTCATTTCATCTCGTATCGTCACGCAATGAGCTTCCTGGAGTGAGTCACATATATATTTCTCTCTCTCACACACACACAATACACTGCCATTACGGTCGTATAATATCTTCTAGTTTAATATATAAAACATCTTACGTCTACGAATAGAATATTATTTAATATATGCGAAAAATTATTTTTCTTAAATCATAAGGCATGTGTTACAATATCGGAGTATGCAATAAATATTTTTTAATTTTATATCCAATTTAGAAAAGTAATATTATGTACTACTTGTTCACAATATTATATTTCAAATGATATATTGGAAAATAGTTATTGAAAGAAAATTTGTTCGCTAGGTTATAAGATTGAAATATGACAGAATTTTTGATCAACAAGGTATTTCCGCTTACTGCTGGTTAGACTCCACATTGTGATGACTGCGAATAATAATTCTTGTATGAGTGTGTGTGGCACATATTTGCCTCATAGACAGACCACCTACATACACCCACCGCAAAGGTGTCAGGTATCAGTGTTGTCTCAATTGGAGCCTAAAGTGCTGAATTCTAAACCACAACTATGATATGCATCGGAAAAAAGCATAAGACTTCGTGGAAACAAAACTTTTCAAATAAAAAACTGTCTATCATTTCAAAATTTCTAGAAGATATTTCTGGGTTTTTTATTTAGATATTACAACCTTCATAACTATAATTATATTTATAATATTAATCTTTTATTAATTCATGTATATTATACACTGGTATTTAATTCTTACATTTTTTTTATCATTTTCAACAATTTACTACCAGACGTATATTCTTGTAATCTGTACTTCTTGAATTGGGTATTTTTACAAAAAAGAAACAAATTGAAAGAGCAAATGATAGTGTTAGGTCGTTCTACACTTCATTTTACAAAATTATCAAACACTCGATCTTGGTAAACCTCTTTTCGAAACCTTTCTACCGACATATATCACTGTAGACCTCTGAGTAATTTTTCATTGGAACGCCACTGGTATCGAAAAAGTCATCGCTCAATTAGCCCGGAGTAGTGGGTATCGCACGTTTCCGCGAACTACGGCTAGCGATAGAAGTAGCAATGCGCGTCCGGTAATCTTCACTCGGCCATTCCATTGATAAATGAGGACGTGCTAGTAAGTGAAACCCGTTCCTCTGCCGGAATATAATCTCCGTCCACCTCGGCTCAGAGCTCCTACACACACTGCTCGGGTTTCTTGTCATCGTCATCGTCATTGAAGCCAACCTCTTCAACTTAGACGTGATACTACATCCGCTTCACTATAATAACACATTGCACTATTCTTGTTGACTGGCTGACAACACGCGTTGTACCTGTATGTTGAATATAACACATTTCATTCAACAGAATATCCATATTTCTGATATGAACCCAGTTTCTGAACTTAAATGATTAAATGAACACTAATAAGAACTGTAAGAAAATGTAGTTTATCCTTATATAATACTGCAGTATTAATGCAATATATACTTGAAATGATAAGGTTTCCCTGCATTCGAAGTAATCTTATATCCCTATCACCAGGTTCATAAATCTTCGTGGCTTTTCGTACGTTTTTGTTTTTCTTCTTAAACAAAACACTGATGCGATTTCACAGAACGTTCATTAAAGAAAACTTACCCCGCGCTCTCTAAATGCTCGATTATAGAATGTTTCTTTAATTAGTTGTAGAAGTTTAGTCGTTACCAAGTTGAGAGAGAGTTGTCTCAAATACTGTGTGCACAATTTCATAATAACCTACTATCGCGCTTGTTTTGTTCTAATGATTTGTTTAGAAATCTAGTTGCCAAACTCTAATGGAATCGACAAACTTTGACTGCTACATCGCGACTATTTGATACGTTGCAGAAAATCTATGCATACGGACAAATTGCGTCGATGCTATTTCCAAACGGAACATATTATAAATGTTTATCAAATATTAATTAAAGTATTTCTTTGTTATTTAAACAAGTGTATTTAGTTGAAAAAATACGAGTTAAATACAAAGGTGTATTATATATCTTAATATGACGCGTAGTAAAGTAAATAAGTATAGGTATTTAAATATTTCGCTTACAAATTTAATTTTATTAAAAGCAACATTTCAATAATGATATTAACACCGAAGCTAGTTAGTAATGTTGATTAATATATCAAACATCTTAAATATTTGAATTTCTAAATTCTTTTAAAATTTTATACACGTACCAGTCACATCTTTAAATAAAAACTGGCCGAATAACAAAAAATTATATCTTGTGTAATTCTAAAATTAGCAATTAAAATATATATATTTGTATACAAAGGAAATGTTTAACATTTATTTATACGAAGAGAGGACTTCATATCTTTTTTTTGATATTGTGAACATAAAACAATATGCAGGTCTTTGATGTTTCCATTTTTTTTGGTTAGATAACTGAATGAAATACTGAGTACTGTGTGGTATATTCGTTATGGTATTGAGTAAAAGTTATTAGTTATATAAAAAGTCAAAGTGATCTTTCATACGTATAGGTATATGCGAGATTCACATTTATCAAAGGACACAATTTTGATGGTGAAATGTAGTATGGGGGGGAATGGTGGAATTCTGATAGCCATCGTTCCCAAAATAATATCCTTCCTGTTCATTGGCCCACATGATTGGTGTTACTCGATCCCCTTTGGCCGAAGCAAACTCCTTATCCGATGATATTTGATATTGTTTCAAGCCAATTCCTGTGGTTATCCGTCCAAAGGTTTCCTCCTACGGTTTCACTTGCCTTACAGGTCCGTATCGACAGGTTTTTTTTCTACGATTGATGTTATGACGTATCAAATATCGGATATGATAAAATTGGAGTGTACTGTTATTGTGCAATAGATATCAGTGCGTGCAGTATTGTATTACTGTGTATTACAAGGATATTATGCTTGTTATCAAGATTAACGTACATACATTGTAAAATGGTAAGGGAGTTTATTTGTACAATGCAATACAAGCACGCGTGATACAATACTGTGAATAATTAAAGACATTTTATCAATATTATATGTGTATATGAATAAATAGTTAGTACATGTATATACAAGTATATGTTAATTTTTTTCCGACTGATACTTGCTCCTTAAATAAGTAGTCAGATAGTTCGTTGGGCCTTGCGTTTAGGAAATTAATTTATTTCGAATATCTTCAAACGATGACCCATCACGCAACTATGATGGATTAATTAAACACTTTTGACGTGTCAGGTAATTTGATTCCTTATATTTATTCGTTACTCCTTTGCGGAGGAAAGTTAATGAACTACACTGCCCATAGTTGGTCGTGATTTACATTTTCATTATACAGTTTTTTTTTATCTCTCTCTCTCTGTAGCTGTTCGCTGGGCCCCGGATTCTATTCTAATGCACTATAGGACACTGCATGCCATATAAACCATGTATTATTCATTATGATTCTGATTGTGCCGTTAATTTATCACAAACTATTTCATTTATAATTTATATTCGTTCTCCGGTCGCTTAGCGGGATGTTATTATCAGCTTATTAAAGCGTTTTGAAATGTTTAACGTGGTATTTTGTTACTGTACCTTTCATTAAAATCTGAAGATTGGTACGTGCTTTCTAATTATTATCAAACCTATAATTATTGTCAGCGAAAGTGAAGATGACTATAATATATGTTTTTTCACCATTTTCATCTGATATCTATTTATTCCAAAATTATTAGAAAATTTAGGCTTTATCATAATTATTGTAATTTGTGCACTGTAAAATCCTTCAGCACTCAACAACCAGTTAAGGTAACGTATAAGAACTCAATACAATTGAACAAGCCTTATTACGTTTGTTAAAATTTCATGAGCCACTAGAACACGTAAATAAATTTGTATGCACAAAAAATTATTTAATGAGGATGAAAAACGTGTTGAAAAAACTTCTCATGCCTAAATTTCGTATCCAATTATATTATCAGATTATTTTCAAATCTTATAGATTGCAACAAAAAATCCCTCAATTATAGATATATCCAATCCGTTCATTTATCGGTCTCGTATTATGTCTGATACTGTTGAAACTTTTAAATCAGCGTATAATGAATACTTTTAAACACACCATACAACTGTTGTATCTGAATACAAATCATTTTACAACTCATTCTCTCTCATTCGTCGTTGCTTCTGTCAGAATGACTCGGATTCGATATGGATTGAAGAATTAATATGATGATAATAGCAATACAATAATGAAGCTAGAAAACAGCTAATTTTCCCTTAACAATAGATATTCAACCCCTGTCTATCTGTCGGTGGTGGTGTATACCCTTAAATTTAATGACAGGTATATAAAAAAACCCTATATTCTAGGGTCTCTTGGCCCAGGTATAGAAACACTGGATCTGCAGCTGAGCTTGAAACTTTTTGTGAAAGCCATACAAAGTCATGTATCATGTAATATATCTTAGAAAATAAAGTCAGCGGTTTGAAATATCATACTCGGCTCTATACTATAGACACAACTAACCACAGTTGCCATCGTTCACAATGAGATTATGCGTTCAGCAATGGAATAAACCCTTTAGATATACTACCAGAGAAACAGAGATTATGTATGGCCGGGAGAGATCAGTAATTTAAAGGTATTTTACGCAAAACCGGATTATATTTGTAGGAATGTATTGATGCTATTCGCCATTCGGGAAATGCTGCGTAGGTCTTTTGGAATAACTGCGAATAATGCCTTGAATTCCATTGAAAATTGCTGGTGGCTAATCGCCGAATATACGCGCATACTAGTCGCCCAACTGGAAGTACATATACATGTATACCTAACTCTGGTATGTGCTGAATTGTTTACAGTTTCCTGGTTTTTCAATAAAATTTAAATAACAATATACATACCAACGTGTACAAGGTTTATTCACAATTCTCACATATATTATTTTATTATACACAAAACAAGCAATTGCATTTCAAATATGTGAATAATTCTTGACCCGAGTTCGTAACTGTAACAATATTTGTAAAATATCTACAAAACTGTTGTACATTTAAAAACATTCTGTTTTAACAACATAATAAAGTCTATGTTAAAATAATTGGCACCGCAAAACGTCTGGAATCGCATTTACCGACAGGGTACAGGTAGCGAAAATCTATTTTACCCACTTCAAAAGAAAACCGCTGACATCTCAATGCTGTCAAACACCTGACAGCCCGATATAATTGGCATAGAGGAGTAAAACTAAAAGTTCGTCACGGAAAACAAAGAAAAATGTAGTAGTATAGAGAGAGAAACGGCAGATGTCTCTGTGCGCTGCACATACAGGTATATGTATTAACAGTTGCAACTGTGCTGCTGTGGATGTTGTTTTGTTTGTACTGCAGCATCACGTTGTTTCACGGAACACAGCCTGCTGCTGTTCGAAGATTGAGTTATTAACTCGAAACAGATTTCGGAAAACAGGTCCGTGTGATATGAATCGCATATGGCCAGCTGTGCACGATCCCTAATACATTTAATTATGGGATTGTTTTCTGAAATTCGACCACGTTTGCTGTTGTTACAACTTTTGTTTTGTTTTGTTTTCTTTCTACACAAATGGAAAAATGAATGGAAGCATTACGTTGCAATTCTCGTGTTTTCTGTGAATGGTGTTTGTAATTTTCAGGTGTCTATATGTGGTTATTACTTTTATTAAATAAAAAATTACTGTAGGTACTAATTTTTTTCAAAATAATATCAAATTATATATTACCTTTATATTCATTTCAATGAATTGTTGACAATATATTATTTAATACAAATTATTAATTGTTTTTCTACTTAGTACATACATACATACATACATACATAACATCACGCCTGTCCCATTACTGGGGTAGCAGACCCTTTATTTTACAAACATTTACTTAGTAAATATAATTATTATTTG
>JAGJTL010000039.1:4538946-4550362 GCA_022063505.1 Calosoma granatense
ATTCATATATTCGGCAATTGTTTATAAAGCTTCAACAGTTTTCACATGTTTAACGTGTCGTTTATGTTTCCAAAACACAACTGGGGGGTTGTAATAACTTGTTTCCTGGACGCGCGGGAGATTTCCAAGGTCAAGCGACAGTCACGAGCCACCGGGATGAACCCGACGACTCCGGCGCTCACCAGATGTTACAACGTTTTAGGTCGGTGGCTATAAGACTATAAAAACAACACATTGTTTTAACACACACACACTCGCACGCATTTATACGAACATGCGTCCCCCGAGTGCCAGTTCTACGGCCCTTCAAATCTCACAGTGCCCCACATTTAAACCCTAAACTTTTACTGCCAACTGTTGTTGATAATTGGACAACAATGATTTTTCACATTCTGAATTATTTTCATAATTGCGGCTTTATGTAACTGAGGATTATGTTGTCAAAAATATAAAACTTGTTCAGACAATTTCATTATTGTTACTTTTATACAATCCCTATAAATGATTTGATTTTTACATCTTAGAAAAAGTAAAATTGTAAATTTAAACTTGCAGCAATATATAAAATATAATTGCAATTAAAATTAATACTATCAAATCAAAATATCTCGCCATACAAACTAATTAGTGCCGTGAATATCATAATACAATGTGCAGTAATTATTTAGAAAATTTTTTACGTAATTTCAAAGAAATTTGCTTGACACAGTAGAATTTATTATAAACAAAAATTGAACACGATTTTCGTTGAATTTCTTTGAAATTCATAATTGTAAATTTTTGTGTATAAAATTGCAACAACAAATAAGTAATACTAAAGTGAACAGGATGGATAGGGGGGGTTGGGTTAAACTCGTGACGGACGGCACTGTGGATGGGGCTTTATTATTATTATATCCTCCCTCTAATGGATCTCATTAGTGCTATTAGTTATGTGTACCACGTAGTGCAGTTAAAACGTAATTAGTTCCCAAATTTGTTTGATATTTGTGTGGAAATTAAATTCTTGTGAGTTATTCCTGGCACATAACCAATCTACATGTGCTGCTTCGATGTTATTAAAAATATTATTAGCACGTGACGCAAATTAACAGTCCCCTCTGCACAGTGGAATAATAACAGGCACATTATATGTTTTTATACCAATTAGAGTAATTATTCATTTCCTATTATTCTTGAGTCTTTTTCCCAGTTGTATAGATTGATATAGTTCCTGGCAATCATTGTTAATTATTTACATATAAATACCTGTAACCCATATGCGTGTATGTGTGTGCATGAACTGGTTCTGAAAATAAAAACATTTTAAAATGCACAATAGTTCCTTTGAGCTCAATTAATCGTCATGTTTATTTAGATCACGGCTAAAAATCTATGAAAAATGCATGACTCGTACCGAGGTGGGACACAGATTAAATAGCGCGCTTGTGCGATGACAAAAAAAGGGTTCTTAGTAATATCGTCTGTGCAGGTGTACCAACCAACCCCTTTATATTATATTTCGACAATGGAAATAAAATTGAAATGCAGCACATCGCGTCGGGCGACATTATTTCGACATCCATATTCAGTGACGTTCATTCACGTGTCGAAAAATCACGTAAGCATTCGCAATGAATGTAGTTTAACGATTCACGATAAATGCTCATATAATCTGTCTGTCTTTTAAGTAATACTAGTGAATTTTTTCCCTAGAAATAAATATCAAATACACCCATTAATATCATCTGGTTTATTTAATTTATAGCTCAAGTTTTTATTGAATTTAAAGTTATTTGCGAGTTACCAAATGTCTAGGTGACACCCTACTGTTTGATAGATAGTACACACACACGTTTCTATATATGTCTTACATCCCTTAGGTATTTACATCAGTCGTACCTACTACCTTTATTATATCAAAGCAGACAAAGATATACAACGTCCCAAGCTTGCAGCATCTCTCTTGTAAGATATTTAAAATGGACACACAGGGAGCTAGGATTCTTTGCTTCATGTTGTCCATTGTCCACGTGCAGTTCTTCTATTGCTCCCCGAACAGGCACGAGCATTCGTAACGACGAGGGCCGAATATAAACGCGTTCATTTCGTAGGGAAATGCATTTAGGATTGGGTTTTGTTTTTGTGTGCATCGTAGTTGCCGCTGCTGGTGCTGCTGCTGCTGTTTGTGTTTTGTTTTAAACGTTTTGTTTATGTTTATTTGTTTGTTTTTTATGTTAGTATTTTGTTTTTAAAACAAGTAACTACCATGTACATACATATGTACTGGAACATGTATACATACATATACAGTACTGGAGTGCATGTAGGAATGTATGTATGTGTATGGTCTGTGTGGCGACCATTCAGTTCACTTTATGGATTTAGAGATGAATGTTTGATGGTGCAGACGTGACTTCTGTTTCCATGTAATTTGCTCCATTTTTCAGGAGAATGTGTTTTCTTTTGACGTTTTAATGTACGCCATGCTTTTTTGAATTTTAATACTCGCGCTAGCTTCATTTTACAACGATGCACTCACATGTTCTCTTCAGATAATAAGCGTACAATATTTTTACTATTCGCATTTCAACCGAAAAACAAAAAACAAACCGTATTTTTGTTATTAAATCTACATATAGGTAATTTTTTGATTTTAATTTAAAAATAAAATCTACATATTTTGTTTATATCTAGCCCCTGTATCAAGATCTATTGATAATGTCTTCATCTTCTTTACTCTGCCTTAGTCCTCTGTAAGTAAAGATAAACATCATGATTACAATTTTATCATACCACATATGTTTGGTGCATATTTTTATATAAATTTAAAAATTTTTAATTTTTCAAAAATTCAAAGTTTCTGAATCTAAAAACAAACAAATACAATTGAATTTGTAAGTTAAATTAGAACCGCACATGCGCAGTTGTTACATACAAAACTCTACCGCCAATTGTTTTCTCATTAATTCTAATTTATGCACATTAATTAGGCAGCAACAAAAGAAATGTCAAAAAGGATTCCAGAGTAATGACACCTCGGTAATGGAAAACATCTCTATTATTTTATTTAATAATTCATAAGGCCGCAAGTCGCGTTGTGCGACGAAACGCAAACCTTACTCTCTCTCTCTCGCCTTTCGACACCCAGAAAGTTATTAACAATCGCCCAAACCAGTTTCGTATAGTCGGCGTACTCTTATGGCTCAATCAACTCGGTGATTATTTGCCTGAGCGTTTTTACCTGACTGTGTTTTACCGCAACATTTGGTTTGGTCTACTGTAAATTACTAAATAATGACATTATTATCCCCACTATGTCTTGTCTCAACCCCCACTGTACTCAGCCTGTGCTAGAGCGATACCCATTGGTTAGAATTTTAATGGTGGGGTGTCTAGACACTGCAGCCAGCTGTCCGAAATAAGTTTCACGTTGGTGCAAGTTTTAGTTTATTTTAGGAAATGTGTATGTGAACATGCGCTTTGCCTGTACGTGTGGCACTATCCAAATATGTTATACATATGATATCGCCGCGCTGTAATTGTTTAGTTACTTACGCGATGATACGGATGCTGGTGTCTGTTGGGAATGGCATATAAGTGATGTGCAGTGCGTGTGTTTAGTGTACTTACTTGATGATCATGAATACTAAAGTTCATCATTGTGTTTTTGCGCCAAGTGTTGTGACATATTCTTGTGGATTTGTTGATAACTCCCGATGGAATCACAAGGTACAGGGATTATAAAACTCTATATATCTCTTCCTATTGGAAAACAAAATAAAAACATAAATATAACGAAAAAAAAAAATGTTTCGAAAATTGAAACTGTTCTTTACTAATAGTGTATTTAATGCCGCCTAAAATTACCACGTGCATCAATGCTAATGTGAAATAATTAACGTCATTCGTGAAATATATAATTAAGTTAACAGTTTTCTTCCTTTATTCAAATCGTACGCGACATGGTTTACTAAGGTTATAATTAAAAATGACAATGTCGGATTTTCAACCCTTTCATGTAAACGTTGAATTTTGACAGGCTGACATATTTCAGTTATGTCCGGACCAAACCAAAATTGTAAAAGGCATAAAACGGGATACATAGCATCGATATATGTGCATCATAGTGTAAAACCGGTATTAAAGAATTTTAAATATGCATGATCACAAGTGCTGAATTATATCGTAAACAAATGTTCGATATTTGTATTTTGAATGGAAAGTAATATTTTTATTAGTAAAATATCTAATCATCTAGAATTTATTAAGCGAAACTATTGCAAATATTTTGTTACTTGAATTACATAATTTAATTTTTCGAATTTAACAATTATGAGATTTTTCATTTAATAGTATAACATGTATATTGAATTATTGATAATGTTGTTGTTCCAACGCGTTCAAAAATATTTGAGATTAGTTAGAACATGTAACAGTTAATCTCATAAAAGTAAATATAAACATCAATATCAACTGTTGGTTTCATAAACACGGTCATTCAAAGTTCCAAAACAATTTAGATTATGAATGTTTGCTAACAGTGATGTCAATAACTTAGTTACAGAAGCCTGCCGGGGTTTTACCGTTGCCGTGTATTCGTAAAATTCATATAAATATTCATCGTGTTTTGAGCGCTGATTCCATTCAGTGTTACCGACTACCTATATTGTGTAATCCAATAGGTGGTATAGAAAATACATCCGTGTTAATGGTTGACAGACTGGCTGAACGTGACCTTGTAATCTTTAGGAAGTTTTCTACCTTCACAGACCTACACTAGGGGATTATTTGGTATCCGAACTTGACGGGTGACAGTTTTACACCCGACTTCTATTCCACACTTTAACAGTATTCTTCCTACGTTTTACATGAATCTGTTTTCATAAATAACAAGACAGTCTGTTGAAATACCCATTGAAATTTCATGATTAAATTATCGTTGATATTGACATAGATTTATTCGTAATTTTAATATTTAAAATAATCACAGTTCCTTAAGATTTTTCTCATTAATTGGATTAATATATAAATGATGATTTATTATATATTGGATTATATAGTTTTATCTAATTTTAACTAACTTTATTCGCGCAAAAAGTACAAAATACAGTATTCCACGTTTACAGAAAGAAACTTAGAACTTCTTTTCAAACTAGTAATGTAGATGATTAAATTCGTAAGATTCATTCTTTGATTTCTCTCTAGTGTTCTAACTTTATCTTACTTGTAGTTTCTACAGTTTTAGGAGAGAATATGCTTTAATTCTAGACATCTCAGTGAATCTAGCGTTATAACAAAATTAATCTTACATCTATTGTTCTATGGCGGTAGTTAATATTGTACTGGTTACAAAGCCATCCACCAGTGAATAGCTATGCAGTAATATTGCAATGTTTACCGTTAATACAATTGCATTCCATATAGATTAACTCCTACATATGTACATCATTACAGCTAAAACTTGATCATAATAACAATGGAATAAATATTACCTTGTTAAATTCATTGCATATTACATGTTGTAAACTGTAAAATGGTGTAATGGTTTAGGAAATATTAGACATAAAATATTTATAATTTTCGGTTGCATGATATTGTAAATATACTATAGTGACTTTGGGCTTTGTTGATATGTAGCGGGTAGACAGGGTGTCTATATTGATTAACCACGTGTGTGTGTGTTTGTATGTTTAGTGATCGGGACGTAGGTCTATGGAAAGGCCTGAGGCGGAAGGGCCGGCCGCTCATTCACCACCACCACCACCGCCGCCATCGCCAACCGCTGTTGACTTGCAGCAGGCCGAGGCCATGTGGGCTATGGAGACGGGTGCCGGGGACTGTGATTGTCCCGGACCCCCTCCAGAATTCCTGCTACCCCCACCACCTAGACCGCCCTTCCTGCAGGACATGTATTGCTCAGAAGATCCCCTACCGGATCTGGAAACTTGTGATGCGTTACCGGTAAGCAATTGAATTTATTTCTCCCTAGTAAGGTGACCATTCGCAAGCATATTCTTGTAGGAAATAAGCTGTAAGCAAGGATAGGCAGAACATAAAACGAGGCTTAGCAAAAGATTTCTTGCAATCATTTCTCAAATCACAAAAGAAAATACCGTTTTCCATCGTTCAACAACCACAAGATTACAGTAACCTGTCAATAACCAACTGTTACTATTACCGGTACAGTATTTACCGTTACGGTTTCATCAGTTTCTCCAATTAGACTCAATAATCACAGACTTGCGTGATGTGCATATTTACAATATTTATTCTATGCAAATTGCTAGTTTGTTGAATTTTACGGTCAACATTTTTTTTTTCTCTGATTTAAATTTACAAATGCTGCGCTCTAATAATTATACATAGTATTGTATTATCCCTGTGCATGTGTGAAAAATTAAATCTATTTTGTATACAAATGTATGTTGCTATGAATAAATGCAACACTTCAAGTTTAATTAATTAGTGTTCTAGATAATTATAAAACTAGAAATAAGAACAATGAACTAGAAATTGTTACGTGTTATTTATATAGTTTGCACCTACTTGTTAAATAGATTTAATAATAATGCGCATGTATAATTCATTGGTATTTTTGTATAGTTTATTAATAGGAAATACGTACATTATCTAAACTCGTTTAGATTTAACCATTATAAGTAATTGACTTATTCCTGTAATTAATCTGACTTAGAAATCAGACGTGACAAATAGTACTAATGATCTCTAGACAGCAGCCGAAGCTGTTTGTGTTTATCGATTTACATTTAGGAATCAGAAAAACTACATTCTAGACATTTTGTTTATTTTTCAATAACACCAAATGTGTGTGGATATTAAGTCGAACAAGAACTACATAGATATTTATTTTGAAAAAAGAATGCTAAGTGAAATTTAATTACGAAAGAGATAAAATGATTTCACTAATTGATTCGCCTATCAATTATCAATCATCGTATTTATACATGGGATTTTAAATTGACATCATGTATCACTGATGCTGGTTCATTGTTTCAGTGCATCCGAAAATGAGATCAGTATTACCAACCCGTCCATAACGAATTAAACTTCATTTCCGATTATTCCATATTCATCAGTGCATAGCATACTGCAATATTCGTTCCCAAGTGACGTGCAACTAGTCACACGATACCTGCATATATCTACACGCGTTAGCAACAATAACGGCCATTTAATAAATAACCCAATAGACCCAATTCGACACCAGCTATTCAACATGTTTTAGTTTATTAAAAAAAACAATTATATATGTATTTGTCCGTGGGTACAGTATCAAACCAATAACAAATTTCTTTATGATAGACTTAAAAATGAATTTAAATTACAATTAATATCCCAGTTTCACTGTAAACACAAATTAAAAAGACTAGTAGAATTGATATATTACATTTAATAAATATTCATTGCAACAGATTTAAAATTTATAACAGTTGGTATATAATTTAAGCACACTTTTTTTAGATAATAATTTCCAATCAAACAGATATTGTACAAAAATATATAAATAGAAAGCTGTTACAATACAAAACACAACATTGTTTCACGTACATGACAGTTGTGATTCAAAATTTCAATATGCAATTACAAAACCCCGGACAGCTGAATACAAAACACTGTTTTACATAACAATTTCTCTTCACCCGTTAACCTTATCAAAGTATTGTTTAAAAAATACAGATTTCATATTGAAATCAAATCTGCAATTAGGCAAATAAACATCGTCGTCTGTCAATGCTAGTTTTTTTTTTGTTTGTTTCATTTTACATTCATGTGAACTGGATTCCATGCAACAGAACATTGTTGCCACGAGCAAAATTAATTTTATTTATGATTTTGTTGACATGGAAACGCTGTTTGTTTCTCGACTGTTACGCTTTTGGCGGTAAATCAATTAACAATATGGCCGACACTGTGGATTATTAACGGTGCGTTTTTTTACGACTGAAAAGTTTCATAACATCCAATATTCTTTTTTAATTCGTGCAGTATTGGTTTTGCGGAGGTTCTCATACATAAAAATGCCGTCAATAAAGACTTTCTATCCGTGTAGTATGAACCTGGGGCTTTTTTAATTCGTTTTCATCATAATTTTGCATTTGCTTTATAGCACCGGAAAGTGCTGTTTGTACGAATGGACTGGTGACACGCTTTGGTAGATATATTCAACGTACGTTTCAAGAACATCCTTATACATGTACCTACACTAAACTAAGCGTAAACAAATTGAATATTGCCTCTACACAAGTAATCAATAAGCACTTGCTTTTAATCTGTTTCCTCTAAATTATTATTACGTGGAAAATTACGAATCAGTTCAATGGTAAGCTTATGTGAAACCAAATAAAACTTGTGAAAACATGTTTTCACATTCACAAGTTTGTACTATATCAACACAAATATTGCACGAGTAATTTTACAGCAATTTCAGTGTTAATTATAAAAACTAATTTGAAATGGTGTGCATTGAACATTTACATGGAGTTTATAATTAATAATTAACATATGAAAGTTTCAATTTTATAAACTCATGAAGGAAATTTTATAACTGCACCGAGATCTGCCAGCCGTATGCGTTTGAAGAACTTTTTTGTTGTAGCTTATAAAAAACACCCCATGTTTAAGTTTAAAAATTACAGACGTAAACATAAGTTATTAATAATGCCAGTATACGGCGTTACTGTCGCTATACGTTGAAGAGAACCACATCTGAAATAAAACAACATTACCGAAGCATACCCGAGGGACATAAATAAAATTATAGCCTCATTTCTCGTAAAACTATAATTAGAAAACATGTTTCAAATACTAATTAATAGCAGATTTACTTTTAGCGTAGTGTATTGATTTAGAACTCAATTATTAATACGTTTTAGAACTGAAATAAACTATGTAATTTATGAATTTTAGAAGTGAAGAATTCAGATATTCAAATGTATAAACATTATTTAAACTGTGGTTTCAGTTTTACAGACGGGTATATGCTGAAACAAGGAATATTACTTTACATACAGCCTACTAGATATCAAGCCTAGAGTTTAGAAGAAAATTTATAAACTGTAATGAAGTAACAAGTCTATTAGTGTCGGTCAGAATTACCAGTTTATAAATGTTTAATTTTAATGTAACATCCTGACTTCACACTATTCTACTATTATATTATATAACATAATATTTGAAAATGCCGAACCTGTTTACAGAATGAACACATAGTACATATGTGTATTGCGTAAACAAGCTAGTTTTTATTATGAATGTATTTGTGCACGTGTAAATATATTCCTATATTTATATATGCATGTTCGTGTTTATATACTATGTCTGTATGTGTACATAGGACCGTATGTATATGTATATGTGTGTGTGTGTGTGTGAGTGAAACAGCACGTCCTGTGGGAAATGCAACCAGGAATAATTAAACATTAACGCTTCATTGGGACACGTCCATTAATTATGGAAAATAATACCGAACTATTTAGCATACGTTCAATTGGATACGATGCTTTGGTTTCGAATTACAGATGCAAGCATTCGTAATGAGATGAGGATAAAAAGGCAATGCTATCGTCCACTCTCTCTCTCTCGCTCACTCACTGTTGCTCAGTATGTATGAATTTATACATCTAATTAACAAATTCAGCACATCGCGATTCATGAACATTATTGGATTTTGATAAGTATAGTATGTTTCACATGCAAACACTCTCATACCGTATATGTATACGTCATTTATTAATTATTTCTCTCTCTGCGTGGACAAAACACTATATTTCAACCATAATACAATGGTCTGTATTTGATGTATTCGCTTTCCAATGAAATTTTTTACCATTGCCTTACTTGATGTATGTCTGTCGTGCATATTTATGACACATAAATCAAGTTAACTCTGATTGATTTATCTATTTTGTTTGGCTGATATGTCTATGTGGGCTGGTTGCAAATGTCATTCGCATATACAGTATCTTGAAGAGATCATTTCAATTGTCATAAACAAGTGAATATCTTCAAACAACTGAAATACATTACAGAAACACCTATACACAGGTATATATAAAGTCATAATAAGATAATATTTATCAGATGTATTGTTTAACATGTTTTTTTGCATTTCAATCAATTGCAACAAAGAGCAACATTTACTGAACTCTGATCGAATACAGTTCAATATTTACTTCTTCAGTCGAGCATTTGACAAAACTTTTGTGAGCATAAATGTTCTAATCTGTGTACAGGAGGTCGTTTATTTAAAAAATCTGCAAATCAATCATGCCTTTTGTTTTGGAACTCGTTGATTAGACTTCATTGTGAACTAACTGTATGTGTCACTGTTTGAACTAAATCACCAAATGTCGTTACTCGCACTGATATATATATATATATATATAATTATATTTTTATTCTAAAGTATATAAATTGTGTAATGTTTGTGTAAGTTTAATTCTGTTTATTGATGTAATCAGAATTCTAACATGTCTAACAACAGATAGACTATATGTAATGCATTTGCTGTAATACATCCTTCGGAATCCACATTGCAGCTTATTTAGTTTCCCCCACGACTATGAATACCATTAACAGGTTCAAGAAGGGAACGGCTCACCACACACTCTAAGCTGATATACTGACTAAACACAGATTTGCACATACATTATTAATGCGGAGTTCCAGTCTTCCAATTTTCCCTAAACCCAATGAAATATATCCTTGTTACTGATGTTATGTGTAGATCTATATGCCATTTGACTAATTGTACATATTACAATATACGTAATTAAATTCAGTCTCCAAAGTTTTACTACTGTAAAAATGTCTGTAATGTTCGCTGCCAGACTCCTGTAAAATTTTCAGATCTCTAATTCATTTCCTGTAAACTTTATTAATTTCCGCTGTGCCCAAGAAAAACTACTCGACGCTTCAGCCTGTGTGATAATTCAATTCCATCTAATCAAGCTTGAAGCAGCTTTTCTGTGCGTTGCTGAAAAGTTTTTAAATTTAAAGAAAAAAGCGAGAAATTATGGGACAGATGGACGGGAACCGAATGAACTATCATCATATCATTTTAATTTAAAAATAACACTTCCTCACGATGCTGCAACGGATCTCGTCCGCAGATTCCAATCCACACTCAAGCATTTTAATTGAAATTCCAAATACTTTTTCACTGTCCGTCAGACTATGGCACACGCGGTATTATGTTTTAATGCGCACAATTTATTTCAATTAAAGTTTGAAGGCACGCCAGGTTATTAAAGATGATCATTATTAATTTAATGACTGAGAACACAATTTTCTAGCCAAAGATTTATAATTTTCCTTAAAATATTTCTCTAATTATATTCTAGTCTGATAAAGTTTCATATCGGAAACATATATAATGATATTGAAAATAACTTTCCCGAGATAAAAGTGATAG